>LQRL01000742.1:0-16572 GCA_001703475.1 Hydroides elegans
GGGGGTATAGGGGGGGGGGGGGTTGTCTTTGGATAGGTATAGGGAAGAGCTTTTGCTCCGGTTTCCGTTATTGAGTGATATCATACATGAGGTTTTGTGACAAATAAACTTAGTGTTACTATTCAAGAGCCGCATCAAGCTTTGCATTATAGATACTTACATTTAACAGAAATGGATATCAGGCCTTACTAGATAAAGTAAAAAAAACTCACCTGCCAGCGGATTTTTAATAACTCGATTTTTTATAAATATTGATTCATTTATTATTTCTCTTCAGGATTGTTAGTTAGTTTGTAGTTGTTGAAGCTGGTTATGTAATATTTTGTAATAATAATTTGTAACGGACGGGGCCCATTTATACGTCAATTAAATCCCCAGCAAAGTTCTGAAATATACGTTAAGAACTCCTGATCAGAGTATTGCCTAACGCGTTAACGTAGTTCTCAGTTGTCTATTATCCTCTCATTCCTGATTTGACAGAGAAGCGTAAACGGTTTTGATGGAAATGGTACTGATCAAACCTATAATTGCTCTAGAGTTCTATACATCTGTATTAAGCTACGTCTGTTACTTTAGAAACACACTATTTCGAAAGGAATCGGGTCTTATAATTCAGATATATAAAATACAATTTTGTAGAATAACATAGTTACAATAATTGCTTATACAACTTTTTTTGCATAATTACTGAATAAACTGTGAATACATTTACATACAATTGAGAGCACAATAAGAACTAATATAGAAAGCATATTGAGATAGACAACTATATTGTCTGAAAGCATGTCTGCATACATGTTCTAGTTGAACAACGTACATGCACATAAATATACAACGACAAAAGAAATGTCCGGTCATTTTAGGTTAATATTTTTTCATTGCATCAAAAGAAGAACCAATTGAAACACGTTGGTTAGTTTCAGTTATGTTAATCATAAATGTTAACGCAAACCTAAACATCTGGAATCCGTTTGACAATTTGTTCGTTCGTTTATCGAAGGGCTAAGAGATTTCGATCACCGTTCAATGAGTATCGAAGGGAAAGGAAAATCACTATGTTCTTGAGATAGTATAAGATTTTTGCAACTCAACAACGGTGAGAAAGAATAATTATAAATGCACCATGCGTAACAGCGAACCTCGTAAAATGTCGAAAAAAACGTGTTTTTGACGCTTAACTGCGAAAACAGTGGTAATTACATTATACATTAAAAGTGGTATGATATTATGATAGCTCACATGCTCTTTACGCTGGTTATTGCACTTTGAATTCCATTTGCTCCATAGCCTAGCTTTAATCTTCGAATAAACTCGGTTTGAATGGGATAATTAAACCTGGTTTTTGAGGGGCGTTCGAACGAAAAATGGAATTGTCAATATTATCTTTAAGGGAGTGGGTAAAAAAACCCATACCATAAGGATGTTGTTGTCCTCTAACGCTATATATACGATGTCGCGAAATGCATAAAAAACGCTCGATGCGGGCGCGGTTTAACGCAAACATTCGATGATGGAGTGAAAACGCTTTAAATGGGTAAGGACATTGTAATCTAGAGTAAAAAGTTAAAAGTTACTGTTTTACTGACATTTATCCACGTAATCACTCTTAAATAAGATAGAAAACTTTGATCCGATTATCGAGGCATACGCTTGCACATATAATTGCTACGAGGCTAGGGCGTTGGAATTGGCCATCAGGTTGTCTAAGACATGCACGAAAAATCGCGCTTCGAAGTAACCACAAATTAAGTGTAACGTATTATCCAAAATCGTAAACCAAATATATGAGCGTTAGAAAACGAGTGAAAGCAGCATTTGACATATTCAATCTGTTTTTTTAAACAATTGTCCCAGAGCTGGCACTTTCGGTCCATTGGGTCGGGCTATTGGCAAAATATGTTTATTAACTCCAGCGACCGCTTCAACTGGGTTGAATATTTGAAAGATTCTCTAAAGAGTCCAAAAGTACCAATTACCTGTAAAATATCTGGCAAGATATTTCAAACATTTATAAAAATGCATCTTAGAGAGTTGGTTACTCGCTATTTTATTCGTTCATTTTCAAAAGTTCGTTAAATCGTTAATAGAAAATATAAAGTCGTTAAAACTTAGTAGATAAACTCACATTATGTGCTGTTTAATTTGGTGCATAATTGATAAAAATTGATTAGGTGCTTGTTAAGATACAGGGAATTGAACAACCGGACACTTCTGTTGTTGTCGAGTATATTTGCCATATCCCCGCTTGTTCAATGTACCCTCATTTCTATTCTGCAGGATAAATAGGCATAATGGCATTAATAGCATAAATGATACCAAACACTTTCGCTTGTTCAATGTACCCTCATTTCTATTCTGCAGGATAAATAGGCATAATGGCATTAAAAGCATAAATGATACCAAACACTTTCGCTTGTTCAATGTACCCTCATTTCTATTCTGCAGGATAAATAGGCATAATGGCATTAATAGCATAAATGATACCAAACACTTTCGAGAGTACACGTTGAAATTTTACTTATTATTCTTAATTAAATTTGACAAATTAATTACAAAGGACTACTTAAAATATGTATGAACTGAATATATAACTCTATTTTGCAGCACACATAGACATCTATATTTACACAATAAAACAAAGCTGAACCTAATAGTAAACACACATTATGAATTTGAAATTGAAATGGAATTCAGTTCATGTTATAACCGAACCCTTCGATTATCATTTGATTCAAGTATTCCACTCAGACATTTAATGTTTTCAATACAAGTGTTGATTCAAGGAGTTCGAAATTTACATTTTTCAAATATAGGGTTGAAGGTTCTTGACCCAAACCAATATTGTGGTTATACATTGAAAAATGTGGTTATACACTGTGGTTATATCTCATCAATAATTAGGATCATCATAATCGCACAGCACGGCTCTGAAGTTGCGAATTTTCGTGTTCCCGTTTGAATTTGCGATAAATTCATAGTAATACAGATCTTGAGTGATGCTTATAACTGGCATTTCTAAGCAAATAGTAGTCCAACCTAAAGTGCTGGAGGGTATCTGGAAGAAATCGACAGTATATTTGACATAATTTTGTTTTGATTTGTATCTTAAATGTGATATGAAAGGGCTATATTTAATATTTGGTAATATAAATTAAGCAATTCGATAAAAAGGTAAATATAATTTTTTTACATGTTACATGATTGTGTTAGTAATACACATAGTGAGCTTTATATTGAGCAATCCCACTTGGCAGAACGTTCATGGTTGTTGAGCGGACGACCTACTTTGGGCCCGTATGAAAGTTTTCCGGACGTCCTTATTCGTCGCGGACGTAGAAAGCGACGTCGCGATCGAATCGGACGTAGGAATTACGTTCTACGGACGCCGGACGTAAAATGACGCCCGGAAAACTTTCATACGGGCCCAAAGTAGGTCGTCCTCTCAACTTCACGACCGAATGCGACGTATTTTGGACGATCTTTGCCGAGTGGGATGGTCAGTCCTGATTGTTGTTGTTGTTTTTGTGGGAAATAGATTTTTGCCTATCCTTGAAAAAACACAACGGTAGAAATTATGATGTTCAATAGGAATCGCCAAGTCAAGTTAATACGAGTACTCGATGGACACACTAGTTATCGATGGACATACATGTCGATGGATATATTAGTAATTGATGGTATAGCATATTATACATCGATGGATTAAATGTCCTAGAAAAAATAGGACTGAATTTGACGTAGTAACGCCTTATCCTTGAAAACTTTGATAAACATGCACGTAATGCGGTAGGAGATTAATTAGCAGATGTTGACTTATTTTCAATTTTGTCAATTATATCTTCATGTTAACGGAAAACAAGTCAACATATGCTTTATTATATGTCTCATTACACTTCAATTCAATAATTTATTTGTTTTCAGATTAAAACATGAAATACATGGACCGAACGGAGCCTGAGGATATTTTGGCAGCTCATTTGCCTGCTATATACTTATTTTTTACAATTGCTTTTAAAGAATATGAAATAATGATGATAACACGACTTTGATAGATATATTTCATAGATAATCTACAATTGAATTTGAATTTTGAAACATTGTTATAGGTGCTCTTGATCGTGCCTGAACACGGACCTTTTGATCCAAAGGCTAGCACCTTAACAACTACATCATCGAATACTCGCGCAAATCGTGCTTTCAAAATAAATCTTTATATGTATATTGATTAATTTAAATAAGTTATCGAAATTTGAATGAAACCCAAAAATAGCTCAGAAACAGTAGAAAATAAAACTGTGAAAAAATGTTATTTGTTTACATTACTCGGATAACATTTCATGCGAAAATTTCTAAGCAAGTCTACATTGAGTATTGTTGACTTGCTCTCGACCAATCAAATCGCTTGCTACAACACCATCGTATAATAATGAAACATATAGATCATATAGATTTATAATATATAATGTGCGGGAAAAAATTATGAATATACTTACAATTGTGTATTCATGTTCGACTAACTCGATATTTTGTGTGAAGACTTCAATAAACGAAGTGTCGTGAGTCTCAAAACACATGCTGAGAGGATAGGCAGTACCAGCATCAGTGAGATCGCTTAAGTATATCCAGGCGGACTCGGGTCCACAAGCAAGTTCCATAGTGCTACCTGAAAATAAAATAAAAAAAGGTACATACGGGTGCATACACTGGTTACGAATTTGTTGAAATATCTACCCTTATTTAAGTTTACATAACGGACTTGACCATTGTTTAGTCCCAAAATCTGGTTATTATCACAAATTGGCACATTAAGAAATAAAAGTTTCCAGTGATTATGTTTATGGAGAGACATTTTAATGTTTGACAATCGTTTAGAAATCGTGCTATTTGATGCCAAACGGGCAGTAATTAAAATATGCATTGATTGTAAAACACTTTTCTTATTATATCCATTCTGCTTCTTATTTATTTTGCATGTTTTATGCTGCTAATTCATAACTAATAATCACAATTTTATCCATTTGATTTATGTTTGATTACGATCCTCTGAACATCTTCTGAACATTTTACAATTAACGTAGCATAAATGTCACTTTTGCTTCAGATACATGGATTATTATCTCACGCAAACAGATTTACATGTATTTGGTCTTTGATTTCAACTTACCGTACATAGCAGCTTGGGTGGGTGCATAAGGATCATTTCCGCAAGATTCTTCAAATATCTTTCCATGCAACTGTTGATATTCGACCTCAATCAAAGTTGTCCCAGCTGGACAGGTCAGCGAGAGAACTGTAAGCATGATTGTTGCTTTCCTTTTTATAAATATATATGTTCCTCCCCTCCCGCCCTTCGTTTGGTTATAATTTGTGTTACCAAAAGGCGACCCCCGTTTAACGTCCTTTTTGGCTCCAAAAGATAGAAACCTTTGTGTTGATATAATACAATAGTGAAAATATTAAACGAGGCTAACTTTGAGGTATGCAATGCCTATTTCCTGATATCTAGTGACTGTTTACCAAACATGTCCACTTTTGAAAAAAGGTGAGTTCTCTTCTATGGGTTCACGCGTCACTACACATAAACTGCGATTTATTGTGATAATGTATACCATAAACATGATATATATATATATATATATATATTTATCTACCGTTGCATTGTGGTCCTTCGTATCCATAATGACAAACACAAATGTACCCATTGACCCGATCTGTGCAGCTACCATGGTTACAAGGGCTGGATGCGCACTCGTCAATGTTAACTGCAAAGATGTAATTACAATCGTGTTCATTTGTGATTTGGTAAATACTTTTAAATATGGTTTTGTGAAAAGATGCAACAAGTGAAATGCTTGCTTGTGAGACAAATAAAATGGCTACTGGTCATTTCGTTACTGGTACATACGACTTTGAATCCCTCTTAAAATCATAAGCAACATTTCTATTATAGTGAAAAACAATAACAGTACGCTATATATTATCATGTTTTTTAAATTTCTAGAATTATATACATGTATGCCACTGAGATATTTGGCAAATCATACTAGCTAAATCCATTAAGTAAGTTTTCCAAACATAAACATCTTTACGGTGCGCCGTTTCAAAGCCAGTCTGAATTATTGTCGTATTGTAGAATGTGTAGCAACGAGTTTTCCACTGAGACCATCCAACGCAATTCGGTACGGAGTTGCAGTATTTCAAACATTCAACTAAACTGTAACTTTACGATGACAAGGATAACTTGTTGTTGCTAAGCGTCTACATGTTAAGTATAATCTTATCAATTGATATTAACAATGCTATCTTTTATTTATAAAAAATATCAAAGCAACTCAAAGCATTTCTTACACAAGCATATTGATTGCAAAAATAAACTTTTGAAATTAAAATGATATATTTTTCAATTGCTCAAGCATTCAAACCACATTATGTTTTATAAATCTTTTGATTGCTAATCCAAAAATATCCACATATATGTAATATATTTATACTAGTTTAATAGTGTATGCTAGTGTAAACTACAAATTAATAGTCCAATTAACACCAAACAAATAATTATACAGATCTAATAACGGCGACTAAAGTGTAAAGCAAGGATGATATTTTCACAACATTATACAAATTTGGAAATATTCATATTGATAATTGCCACATTACCTATGAATAAGTTCATTGATAATCCAGTGTGTTTGTTGAAAGAACAGTTCCAGTTTTTTCAAACAATAACGATTCTCTTATTTCACTCACTCTTAAGAAGTCCTTTGTCTGACTCTCACAAAATGAAGACTCATTCGCATGAATCAAATTTGGCAATACACAAATGATCAAAATAAAAATTACATTCATTTTTCAATTTGAAGTATAAGTTCGAAACACTTATAATTAATCGACTACTTTTCAAACTATGAAATATCCAATGAACTTTCTCTCGTTGACTGTTATAAAACTCTAGGCACTTTCATATATTTGTATACTTTCATATACAAAGACAGTAAATTGCAAACTATATCCCACTTCTAATCATGTCACTATCAAGTCATAGTATTTCAAATTTTGACTATAATCAAAACATTGAGTCAGTGTGTCATACATAACAGCAATCACAAATCAAACCGCTCTATAATTCTGTTTGGTCTTGAATGTGATCCTGTTACTTTATGAAGATGATTTTCACATTGAGACAATCAATTATTTATTTTCTTGTTTCTGCACTCAAATGCAGGTAGTTATTTCGATTATGTTAAATTAAACATTACTTTGTTAACTACAAAAATAACTTATATCCAAATATTGTGATTAGAATTATAAATGAATGACATTTCTTTGACAAACATATTTGAAATGGGTTATATTCTACTTCAGGGAAGCTTTTCACTGAAACAAGCATCACATGTCAACATATAGCAAATTTTAAAAAACCAAGGGGGAACTTTTTTACAAAAAGGGGAAGAGTTGTTTTTTTACTAGGTACAGGATGGTCTGGGACAATTTGAAAATTGTCTTACTGCCTTTAGAAGGAAACACGTCATAAACGTTGCATTTCTACTAATCGAGTGTCATTACAATTACCGAATGCTTGATGACCTTGGCGCTAACAATATTGCAAAACTATATTACTGGAAATGCAAGCTATTATATGTTTCACACACAGATATTTAGATTCATATATAGAAGAAGGTTCTTTATGGCGACAGAGGATTTTGAATGAATAATTGTATAAACATAATATATTCATCTCGAATATGGTCAACATAAACATTTCATGTTAGATGACAGTGGTTTATAGACTGGCTCCTTAACTATAACCAGCATTAATATGATACATAGCGAAAAAGTATGCTTTGTAATGTCACGTATTTTGCCCCCGATTAATAAGGTTTCTGGAAATAAAAAGAGCATATTTGAATGGAATTGAATTGCTGTTATCAATGAACAATCCAATTAAGGTTCTAGATTCCGATAAAGACATAATATTTTGAATAGAATCTACAATCCATAATTGATCAATATGTCTAGTATTGCTATTTGAAAACTATGCCTTTGTGTCATCGGATATTCTAAATTATTCATTTGATATGCGAAATGTGAATGATGGGAAAGGAAGACCGAGTTAAACAACAAAAATATGAAAACAGTGAAGAACCATATGCTTAAGATTCATGTTTAAATATGATTTCTTAAAACGATGAAATTAATCTGACATGATCATTAACGTTCAAAATGTAAAATCGCTCTTACAATATAACTTGAAACTCGTGTACCCCTTTAATTTGTTAATGTAAATTATTATTAAATTTCATTTCGTAACGTTTGACCATATTCACAGAGAACGTATTTATTACGTTAAAAAGTTTTTGTGTGTCAAATCACATGTTTAAGCTTAAGAATACGTTTCCTATTTTATTGGTTCCATTCTTTAAATGACGTTGCAATGACTTTTAAATGATTCCTTTTCTTTTGAAATATTAATAAAAATAAGTGTTTATTACATCACACTATATTCCTAGAGCAAATCACTAGTGATAAGATAAATAAAGCGTCCTTTCTTTGTATGTATTACCATTTCAGATCAGATTATATTTATGTTAAGTTTAAAAGAAGGTTCGATATG
Organism: Hydroides elegans; assembly: GCA_001703475.1. Taxonomy (NCBI): domain Eukaryota; kingdom Metazoa; phylum Annelida; class Polychaeta; order Sabellida; family Serpulidae; genus Hydroides; species Hydroides elegans. The sequence goes on from LQRL01000742.1 coordinate 8,612, forward strand.
TGTGCCCAACCCTTGCTTATAACAAAACCAAACATAATTACATCAGGTAAACTCAATTTTTATGCTTTATCCATCATCCCAAAAACTACTTAATGCTGGTCTCAAAATAATGAGCAGCGAATGATAATTATCTTTTTAAGAATTGTTAGCTTTCGGAACAGGCAATGATTAAATTTAAGGCAACGCTATTTATAGTTTGTCTTTTAATTATCCATGAAGTACATTGTGTTCTAAAACTGCAAATGGTACAGCTATGTATATAAGATGTGACATGAATGTAATATACCCGCATGCTGTGTGTATTCAAGGAAAACACCGTATAGCGTGTATAATTGTTATTTATACCAGCTAACACATACTATTTACACATTCAATTATTTTTCTTGAGAAATTATTACATCCAACTAAACGGACGCAGACAAATAGCTGGCTAATTAACATTTGTAATTCATTTGTTGATGTGCCTTTTTTGCTACAAATTATGCCATATATACAGGACTTGCTAATTTAACAAGAATAACTACGCTCAAACTAATATGGGAGGTGTATATAACTTAAAATTGAATTGAAACAGATTAAACTCCTTATGTCATATAATAGACCATGCAAATTCCCGACTCTGAAATCCGCTATGCACGGAAGCCTCCTGTAGTAGTTGATTGTTTAAAACGCACTTTATCAAACATTGACTTTATCAAACAACCAAACGCTTAGTGGCTCAAAGAACGAGTGCATTAAAACTCGATGTTTATACATATTTGACTTCTCTGTTCATACAAAATTGCTCATTAGATTTTGTATTTTAGAATACCTTAATGATACTTTTATTATATTTCGCGTTAATATATTAAAACTATAATCAGTGAAAGAATAGAAAAATGAAAATTATTTTGCACTTGTAAACGTTTTGAAAACTCTTATTTGGCATGTTAATTTTACATATAAAATACGTAAGCATGTCTATTCATCCTATGATAATTTATAGATCCCTCTGTATGGGCCTAAGACTAATTTCATTAGAGTTAATATTTTCATACGGCGCGGCCGGTGACTCTCCCTCAATTTCAACATAATTCGTCATCATTGCATAAGGTTGGGATTCATTTGTCGGTTCAACACGTGTACTTGGATCTATACTCTGGTAAGCTTGGTCATTTTGTATTGTACCCTCTGTATTCTGATATGTGGCCATGGCAGGGCGCATAACCACTTCTTCTGGTTCAGGTTTGTAGGGTTTTACTTTTCGTCGCAGTTGAATGTAGAAGTAAGAACCAACACCTAAAGCGGTAGTCATCAAGCCAATGATTATTGCCAAAACGATAATAACAGCAAACAGTATGGCCTCGTCGTCTGTATCACAATTTTCATTGGATGCATCGCTTTTGTCTAAATCGGTCGTGGAGCCATTGAAAGTGGTTGGACTCGGTGATGTACTTATATCCGGATTTGGATACTCTAGCTGTGGTGTTATAAATCTGTTTGTTCCATCCTGACTGCATATCATTTCAAAAGGGATTCCATCTGGAAACACAAGGGGAATAGTTTAATAAAATCTATCTTATTGTGATTATCTAACTGATATTATAAACTGGAGGAAATCAGTTGACCTCGATGTGTAAATATCGAGGTCTTATCTTTATTTTGATTATGCTAGCAAGTTAAGGTTTAGAGAGGTGTTTTGTTGTTTCATCTGTTTTTGCTTATACTTAAATGATGCATTATCGTATCACGATGTACCCATGGTTAGGCCTTGACTTTGCAGTTTACTACAGCAAGTAAAGGGCATTCACTGGTCTATAGAATTTGTCATATAGAATTCAATACTGACATAATTTGAATAATGTGTTATCAATGGTATCATGATCATTATATATCTTATTCAGACATTTCAGTCTCCTATAAGTAAGTATGTTATTTCTTTAGAATATACACACAAACCTCTCAAAAGATTGTGTTTTATTAGTTCCCCGAAAGGCAAACAGACCCATAGTATATTGTGAACAAATTAAAATATGTTGAAATGTATCAAGATATAATATTTTTCCATTTCACCGCGAATCCCCTCGAGAGGTCTTTCTTTCCAGAAATAGGCCATACTTTTTAGATATATTTTGTCTAAGGTTTGAGACAGTTCAAATCAGGAACCGAGTCAGGAGTGAATTCATGGATATCAATCTAAGCCAAGAACAATGGGATGACGCATAGAAGTGGTGTAATTATAGAGAATGTTATTGTTAATATCTTTATGGAACATTTGAAAGAATCTCAGATTTTACCTGGAGATGTGATTATCCTAATCGGTATAATATGTACATGTTGTGATCCATTGATAACGGTTATTGCAAGACCTGGTTGCCTATAATCATTTTCTTGTCGTTCAAAGGTAAATAATTGACCCTCTCCTTGGAAGTAGGTTATGTTAAACTCTCTAGACTCGATCATGAATAATCCCTCGTGCGTGGCAAATGTTGATCGTAAGAAACATTTACAGTCGACATATGGACGTCTACCAAGCTGTTCAGCGTCTAGTTGTATCATATAGCTGAATATAGATATTTGGCTACAGTCGCCGATTTCAAATTGATCTGAAACATAACGAATATTGTCATACTAAAATGTAATTTGATAATGACATGTTACCCTTTCAAATATTCATCCCGGCAAATGATGAAAATGTATGATCAATGCAATAGGTAATGTTTAGAATATATCCAACTCCAATAAGTCCAACTGTTTCAACCAGCTAATCATATTTACCTCAAGATTACCTACTTTGCATGACATTATATATTATGTTAAATTGAACATAGCTACTTTGTCCCGAAACACAAGACAAACCAGATACTATTAAATGTATCCATGTTATCCATGGTACATATTGCATCCTGGCATCTAGTTTGTTTCCTTTATTTTGTATACTATCGTTATATTTTGATATCAAATTACGTATTCATATTATCTCACAAAATTGTGCTATATAATTACACTTCCAATATTAAACTTCAGCGTGAATTAAGAATATAAAATATTCAAGGAACAGTTAAACGTTTCTTTTATGCGACAATGTCATATTTGTGCCAAATAATTAAGCCAAATCAGAATAACTTTGAGGTATGCAATGCCTATTTCCTGATATCTAGTGACTGCTTAACAAACATGTCGTCCAATTTGAGTATATCTATGGATTGAGTATAAAGGTGAGTATATCTCTATGGCTTCACGCGTTACTACACATAAACTGAGGTTTATTTGTATTATGTAAACCATCAGCTAGTTTATTTAAATACTTATATTTGTATATCTACCGTTGCATTGTGGTCCTTCGTATCCATAATGACAAACGCAACTGTACTCATTGACCCGATCTGTGCAGCTACCATGGTTACAAGGTTACATGGTTACAAACTTGCATAAATATATAGAACAAAGTAAGACTATACCAATATAAAAAGGTTTTGTGCATAAAGATACAATAAATGAAATGTTTGCTTGTGCAGACAAATAAAATTGCTACTGGCTATTGGTACTGGTCCGACTTTTAACTCTTATATAAATAATAAACAGCATTTCGACTAGAGCGAAAAATTATTACGGTGTGCAATGCTTTATTCATTGCTTTTGTTAAATATTTCTAGAAGTGTATATTCAACTGAGATATTTGGCATATCATACTAGTTAAATCCATTAAGTAAGTTTTCAACACATAGACATCTTTACGGCGCGCTGTATCAAAGCCAGTTTGAATCGATGTCATGTTGTAGAATGTGTAGCATTGAGTTTTCCACTGAGACAATCAAACACAATTTGGTACGTAGTTGCAGAATTTCAGACATTCAACTAAACTGTAACATTAACATGACAAGGATAACTAGCTGTTGCTTAGCGTCTACATGTTAAGTATAATGTTATCAATTGATATTAACAATGTTATCTTTTATTTATAAAAAATATCTTTCACTAAAGTGTTCCACTCAAAGCATTTCTTACACAAACATATTGATTGCAGAAACCGTTTAAAACTAAAATAACATACTTTGTAATTGCTCAAGCATTTAAACCACATTATGTTTTATTAATCGATTGATCGCTATTCCAAATTGTCTTTTTTTACATTTACATGAAACACTAGTTTTGATTACCAAAATATCGATATGTTTGTAATATATTTATAATAGTTTTATAGTGTATGATATTGTAAACGACAAATCAATAGTTCAATTAACACCAAACAAATAGTTATACAGTTCCAATAACGGTGAATAAAGTATAAAGCAAGGATGCTATTTCACAACTATATACAAATTTGGAAATATTCTTATTGATAGTTGCCACCTTACCTATGAATAAGATTAATAATTAATAATCCAGTGTGCTTGTTGAAAGAACAGTTCCAGTTTTTCAAACAATAACGATTCTCTTATTTCACTCACTCTTAAGAAGTCCTTTCTCTGACTCTCACAAAATGAAGACTCATTCGCATACATCAAATTTGGCAATACACAAACGATCAAAATAACAATTACGTTCATTTATTAATTCAATTTGAAGTATAAATTCGAAATACTTATAATTTAACGACAACTTTTTAAACTATGAAATATCCACTGAACTTTATCTCGTTGACTGTTTTAAAACTCTAGGCACTTTCATATATTCGATTAAACGGGGTCATTCGATTAAACGGAGTTTGTATTCATATCATATGCATATATATATAACATATTTAGCGATATGATATATTTTCTGTTTGGACGGCCCCCTAGGAAATATGATAGATTGTCGATGAAGCATTATTTATTCAACGAGTCACTCAGAGCCAGTATCAGTTTATAAACATATTTTTTCTCGTCAAGCTTTAACAGGTAACTTATTCTAGCACAAGTCTTCTCAAGTAAAACAAAGATAACAAAGGATGATAACTTATTCAACCAACTTCCATTATAATGCTAAAAGGCTATCAGATGCTGTTGGTTTTGTATGACTAAAATCATCAAAAGAATGGGGTTTGAAAACTGGGCGAAATCGGTTTACTATATTGCAGCTGGAATTATTTGTCTATATCTGTTTTTTCTATATCTTTCTTAGATTCTTAGATTCAAAGCCACACAAAGACAGTAAATTGCAAAATATATCCCACTTCTAATCATGTCACTATCAAGTCATAGGATTTCAAATTTTAATTTTGACTATAATCAATGCATTGAGTCAGCGTGTCACACATAACAGCAAGCACCAATCAAACCGCTCTATGATTCTGTTTGGTCTTGAATGTGATCCTGTTACTTTATGAAGATGATTTTCACACTGAGACAATCATTGATTTATTTTCTTGCTTCTGCACTCAAATGCATGTAATTATTGCAATTATTTTAAATAAAACATTACTGTGTTAACAACGAAAATAACTTATATCAAAATATTGTGAATAGAAATATAAATGAGTGACATTTATCTAAAATGCACATTACAAAGGGGTTTATTTTACTTGAGTGGAGCCTTTCCTTTGGAAAGCATCACAGGACAACATATCATAACAAATTATTAAAAAGCCAAGGGGGAACTTTTTTACAGGAGGGGAAGACAGTTTTTCTACTAGTAACAGGGTGGCCTGGGACAATCTGAAAATGGTCTTACTGCCTTTAGAAGGAAACACGTCATAAACGTTGCATTTCTACTAATCGAGTGTCATTACAATTACCGAATGCTTGATGACCTTGGCTCTAACAATATTGCAAAATTATATTACTGGAAATGCAAGCTATTATATGTTTCATACACAGATATTTAGATCCATACATAAAAGTAGGTTCTTTATGGCGACAGAGGATTTTGAATGAACAATTGTATAAAACATAATATATTTATCTCGAATATAGTAAACATAAACATTTCATGTTAGATGACAGTGGTTTATAGACTGGCTTCTTAACTATAACCAGCATTAAAATGATACATAGCGAAAAAGTATGTTTTGTAATGTCACGTATTTTGTCCCCGATTAATAAGGTTCCTGGAAATAAAAAACATACTTGAATGGAATTGAATTGCTGTTATCTATGAATAATTCGATTAATGTTCCAGATTCTTATAAAGATATCATATTTTGAATAGAATCTACAATCCATAATTGATCAATATGTCTAGTATTGATATTTGAAAACTATGCCTTTGTGTCATCGGATATTCTTAATTATTCATTTGATATGCGAATTGTGAATGATGGTAAAGGAAGACCTAGTTAAACAACTAAAATATGAAAACAGTGAAGAGCGATATGCTTAAGATTCATGTTTAAATGTGATTTCCAAAAACGATGCAATTTATCTGACACGATCATTGACGTAAAATAGCTTAGTGGCTCTTAAGAAATATCGCTTAACTCTCTTGCCAATCTTGATTAGTTAAAAGTACGTGCTTATTAGTTTAAAGGAACAAAACTCTTATAGCAATTTAAAGCGTCCAAACTATGAATATTGTAACTGGTGGTCATATAAACTGACTATATAAACGTGATGCCTATTAATCTGCCTTTGGACAGAGGCAACGTTTTCTTTAAGGCGGAAAATGATAAGACACGACACAAAATATCAACCAAAGCGCAGCTAGTGTGATTTGCCTATGTCTTATGGTGTGGTCACACATATCAAATCGACATCTCCCCCGAGTATTATTAAATTAATGTCGCAACGTTATGACCATTTTAACAGAGAAAGTATTTGTTACGTTAAAAACCTTTTGTATGTGTCAAATCATATGTTTAAGGCTGAGAATACGTTTCCTATTTTCTTAGTTGTATTTTTGTATGACGTTAAAATAAATCATCAGTGTTTTTTTCTTTTGCAATATTTATCTGAAAATGCTAATACTATATAGCAATTTATCCCTAATGTAAATCACTAGTAATAAGATTGATTAAACGTCCTTTACTTACATTTTGTTCAATTATTTAAGATTCAATTGTAATGAATGATATGAATAAATTATTTCAAATAACGACATCACGGTTTGGAATTTAGTGCGAAGGCTATCTTTTTGCCACGCCCTTACATAAACAAAACTGCACACAGTTTCGCCAGGTGAACGCGACTCATGTTAGCTTTAATCATCATTCTGATACCTACTTAATGCAAACTCACAATAATGATGATCCTCTTATTTTAAGTAATACCATTTGCGTGCTGTAGACTGTTTTCGTAAGAAAGTGATGATTGAATTATTCTCCATTCTTCATTCTCCATAAAATTTATTGTCCACAAACAAGCGTATGGTATAACCTAATGTATAAGCATTTAATGATTATGATTTATGCTCCATATTGTGTGTCCACAATAAACACCATATTTTGCAACATGTGTAAATGTTTACCCACTAAACATATTATTTACTCATTAATTCATTGTCTTTAATGATTAATACATCCAAATAAACAAACACAGGAAAATAACAGGTAATATTTTTTATTAATACCTTGATGGGCGTGGTATTGCTAAAAGTATGGTACATATACAGGACTTGCTACAATCATGATATGTCGAAACATAGATAACTTAGCTCTAACATATAAAAGAATGACTTGGTTACTATACTTGTATAGATTGCATTGGTGATTCTTTACAGTTATCAGTTATCCATTGCGGTGTTGAATGAAAACAAATGGCTATCATGATTTGTTTGTCATAGTTTTGTCGTTGTTGATATCTTATGCCCTGATCTATAATGAACAATTTATCAAATGAAGAGTTTTGCGCGTTAATAAAATGTCATAATTAAGTATTTCATTATTTAAAAGCTATTGCACGCGTCTTATTTTGCATTTCATAAGTTTGATTAAAAACAAATAGATTTAAATTTGAATAGATGTTTATACTTGACTTACTTGACTTAGATGCTCAGGACTCTTCGTCCCCTCGCTCTCTCCAGACGGCTGACTGTACGCCAATCACCACGGTCCGATGCTCTGC
>LQRL01000745.1:0-15748 GCA_001703475.1 Hydroides elegans
GTCAATCGTCCTATAAAGCACAAGCCGGTATGAGGGTACCATAAAGGAGCTTGGGTCAAAGTCTGAAAACTCTACAATCAAAACTGTGGGAGGAGATAAGCTAGAGAGGAATTCGTTTTTCTCTTTATAGAAGACCAAATTAGCGGTTTTTGCGAAGTCGACCATGGCGAGCCAAGAGGGTCAATCGTCCTATAAAGCACAAGCCGGTATGAGGGTACCATAAAGGAGCTTGGGTCAAAGTTTGAAAACTTTATGACCAAAACTGTGGAAGGAGATAGGTTTTCATGAAAAAGTTTACTATACAACTAACTAACGGCGGACGACGCAGACCGACCTCACAAACCCAGTTTTCGTTTCACGAAAGCTGGGTTAAAAAAGGAAGGTATTTTATTTTGATTATAACTCAAAGAACATAGTAATAAATCCAAAATCAAATTAGAGTTTTATATTATGCCACTTTAAACATGAAGAAGTCCAATAAAATAATTAGGCGCAATATAAGAAAGTTAAGTTAAAAGATGATTTTTCTTCAAATGAGTAGATATTGTAGCAACATGACCAAAGAAATGTTTATCAAAAAGAAACAACATGCAAAAGGCAGCCACAAAACAGCAAAATTAGTAAAAATTGTTTGCAAAATTCATATTGAGAATCTTAATATCTGATGTTAAAATATTGATAACACTTAATTTCAATTTACGTCTCACTCGAGCTGATCTGTTTGACGGATGAAATTGTTTTGGTTAGTATGTTTTAGTATGAATCACGACGCGTATTTTAAAGAAATTAAACATACAAGTGCTTTAAAACGCTAAAGTGAATACAACGTTATATCTACTGATCTACTAAATTTCCTACTAAAGGCATATTACTAAAATTGTACATACATTTATACGTACACTGTGATTGAAACTACTATTCTCTGTTTTCTTTGCACCTTATAATGTACCTTTAATAATTTTTGGGGTTGCGCCACCATAACAATGCGCTAATATACTCTCATCCGTGTCTATAATCATAATGACCTCTTCACCAGTGGTTTGGTTATGTTCCATGGTAACATACGGAACACTGGGTTTTCCCGAACTTTTAAGGGAATTTCCATCACTTCCACTTTCGCTTTGTGTAATTTCGGTTTCATTAGACTGTTGGTCAGAGGAGCCCTTACCGACAGATCCCTTCTCTTTGAATTGCATTAACAACACGTAATATATGTAAATTGTTTTCGGCGCATAAATAGTAGTCACAAAAATGTGTTTATCACTATAATTTGAAATTTGTCAGAGTGTTGAAGTTATAATATCCTTCTAACTAAAATCAACTATTTGAACTTGCCTATTAAAACACATCCTTGACATTTAGTTTAAAATGTTGTCTGTTGGTTGTTAACTTCAAACCAAAAAATACAGATTTTATTCCTAGAATCATACATCAACGCAGATTTACAAAGCAAACCCTTATTAAAAACATGATTTTTCCTTCCATTAATAATAATCATGCATGATATATTAGTTATAAGAAAAAATAAGAGTTGAATAAGAGTAAAATACCATTACCAATCGATAGTTGCGTTCCTTAAAAAGATCATTTACTAAAACTTACATGTATAAGCGTCCGCACGCAATGTTTACTCAAATGTGGAATACAAATTCTTTTTTTTTAAACAGGAACCCCCGATTTCATTATCTTATTCGAAAAAGTTAACCAAAAATATATATAAATCCCAATTTCAAGCACTCATTCACTCACCACTCTCTCCTCGGAATCTGGCTGACGGCGTACTGCTTACACTACTGCGCACCGGAGTGGCCGGAGTCGAAGCGGGCTCGAGTATATCGCGGTACTTAGAGACCATGAGTACCGAGCAGAAGTACACGATGGCCAAGGAGAGGAACTGCGCCTGTTTGGTTTCTTCCTGTAATATAAATCGGGATTTTATTTGATTTAAAGGATTGACTTATATCGCGTATGATGATGTATTCAATGACTGATACATGTTGATTTGTAACAAAAGATATGCTTTATCAAATTAATATTGTTAGAGGAATATATCAAGCAGAATAAATCTAAAGAAAATATGTAAATAGTAAAATATATCTTCGTGCATCCTTTAGTAGTAACACTAAAATGATGTTATTCTAGCCATTGCTTCCAAAAAAAGCCATTTGGATCAATTTCACAGCTTAGGTCTAGACTATGTTTCAATGATTTAACAAGAGGGAGCCCTGTCCAGACTTGGGCTATGAAATTGACACACCAAGTGTTTTACATTGATGAGATTCAATGATACGGTGGGGTTCATAAATCTTTGGATAATTTTATATTGAGGTATTAGTGTGATGCGTACTCATGCCTGATAAATAATGCACATTTTCAAAGGCTAAAAGACAGATATACAATCAGAAGCATAAAGTCTAATTTTCCATTGCAAGTTTTATCACTATGTTTCATGTATACAGCAGAAATCCTTTGAGAAAGCTAGTCAAAAGAAAGCTAGTTAAAAGCTGAGCAATATATATTAACAACACACATATAACTGGAGCATCAGTAAAGCGTTATTCCGTGTGCACCCATATGAATAATTCTTATAAACCTACTTTTCCTGGGGAACAATTAAGACATATTTCTGGAGACCAATTATAAATCTAAGAATAAGGAATCGCAGTTGTGTGGCATAACTTATGCCTTTTTCGATGTTCTGGCTATTCTCAAATATACACGACAAAAAGGCGACATATGTTTGAAATGGTGCATTTCCATTTCTCGATTAAGAGTGTTCTCTCTAAGGAGAGAAAAATACATTATACAGAGAGAGTTTGTGCTGATTTAAATCGATTCGTACTTATTTTGGTAACCTTGAAGAACAGGGTAAATTGATCAAATAAACATGTTTTATAAATAACATATGATTAATAGACAAGCAATCAAGGATATAACATTTTTAATCTGCAATAATTATTGCGAAGCACACACCATTAAATCAATCTTGAATTATATGATAATGAATCAATATTGCCATGTGATCAGCATTATGTACAGCTGGCTACAAGTGCGACTTTTACATACCGGTGTCCAGAGTTTGGACTTAATATCGAACAGTTGAGTTCGTACTGAATCGCCCTCCTGAAAACCATTATTTTTATTCGCTATTTCAGACCTTTTTCTAACACCTGTTTTACACTCAACATTAGCTATAAAATAATGTTGCCGAACACGTGCAAAATCATAAAAAGAAATCAGAGAAGCTTAACTAAAACATAAAGAATGTTGGCGACATACAAAGCGAAATTTGCAGGCAGAAATAGACAATCGTTTATTGTAAAGATGATAATATATTACATTTAAAAAATCAATATATCGTCCCAATCTTATTTGCTGGAATCGCATTAATGTCAGAAAAACATTATGGAGTTGAAGTTTGACTACTTATATTGGTCATAAATAACTCCTTAACATCACCAAAATATCAGCATAAATTTTTGCACTAACAAAACAAACCATATATTCACATGCAGTTTAAATCATACGAATACTACAATATGATCTCTTACCACGTCTCTGTAGACCACAGCCCTAAGTCTATTGATATCCATATCCTGGAGTAGTTTCTCTGGATCTTTCACTGGTTTCAAAGCATCGTCCGTCTACAAATATAGTATTTAGTATTAAATAATTCTAAATTAGAAAGCCAATGAAAACTTACATATACAAATCTGTTTCTTGAAACCAACCATTGATTGAACGATTCAATCATTTATTTACCACTCTCGCATAATCCTCACACAAACTTCCAAGTTCCAAGGATTTTCAATCGGCTGTATAAAATGGTTGTTACATGTATATGTAGATCTTAACAAATAAAATATGTGATTTTAATTGATCTCATTTCCACACTTACCGACACGCCCGATATCAGCGCCTGAATCGGATCCGTCTTGCCATTCAATCCATTGCGACCTGCAGCCGGCTTCAGAGCAGCGGCCCCATTGTTTGGCCCGCTAGATGGCGAGCGGGGCGGTGTGGGCGTTGGCATTTTGTCCGGGTGGAAGCGACGTCGACATTCGAGGCAGTTGCGAACGGCGCATGTGCACACTGTGTGTATGGATAGAGTAGATGAAAGTTTGGTATTTAATTTAGTTGTTTAGCATATAAGATGAATGTTTTAGCATAAATGAAAGAAAATTTTAAATGTCGAGATACCTTCTTATCTCCTTTTATTATCTTAAGTCAACTTACTGAATTTCCTGAAATTAGAAGGATTTCAAAAATATTAATTGCACTTTTAACATTTTCAAAATACATTTGTACGTGTATATCTGTGAAGAGGATGACCATCGTCAATCACAAACCCCTTACCTAATCTCAAACACTGCCTCAATATACCGCCACTGGACATGTTCTTCTCTCCCTCGAGCTCGCCGAAGTTGACCGAACTGGCGAAGACTAGAATATCAGTCAGATTCATGATGCGCTGCATGAAGCCGACGGCCTGCTCGATGGAGAGGCCCTGGCTCGGCTCAAGCATCTCGATCTCACCCTGTGGAAATAAGATAGTTTCAATATAAAAACAGAAAGATAAGTCTATTCGGGATAAGACTTTTATTTGAGTCAGCAACAGAAGGCTTTCTTTTAAAGAAGCGGCATTAAAACATGGCAAGGTTGTGACAGCACATTGAGTTTTATATCTGACGTTTAACATTTTACTAGTTAATTAACTGGAAAATATACCTTAACATAACACTTTAAAAGCATTATCACATCAATGGCAGACGACGTTGCAGCCTCTAACAACGGCGGTAATCCCCCAATGGATATAACGAGAATTCAGCGAATTCTATTTATTTAAACAGTTAAAATATCGAAATGACACTAAACACTGATCCCAAAGCCAAAAGAGACAAGGGCACTTACAGCGGGCGACGAAGCTGCAGCAAGTAGAGGCAACAGCCCGCCCACAGCCGTGATAAGTGTGTCGGCCAACTGCGAGATCATGTGTCATAGAGGGAGCGGGTCGAGTGGGAGGGTAAGTGAATCGATAAAATAGAAAAAAATCAAAACTCTTACCGCTGGTGACGTGGCTGCAGCGAGCAGTGGCAGCAACCCGCCGACGGCCGTGATAAGTGTGTCGGCCAATTGCGAGATCATGTGCGTCACGTTCACCACGAAGATCTGGTTCTCTGATTGGTTCACGAAGTCGATCACGTTCTTCGTCGAGTGACTGCGGGGGAAAACGTAAGACATTATGATTTTTTAAAGTGTTATTTTAGGTCAATGTTTCTGGATGATAAGCTGTGTTTAAGAGCAAGATTAGATTTACATCGATGATTTTGTATGTTCTGTATGAACATTTATTTGCACCTTTATTATTTCAAACATTTTGAATGGATCCGTTTGCTCCTCCCCTCTCACTGTCACATTTATTTATTACTGTTATCATTCTGTACCTCCAGCTATTGGAATTAAGACGATATTTACCAATCTTGTTCACACAGTATCTTAATAAAGAGTTTAAGATTCACTCACGTTTTCCAGACTTGCACATCGCCTTCGAGTGAGGTGAGGAGTTCAGATAGCAGTTTTTGGTGCAGATATGACCAGCGGAATTCTGGGATGCGAAAAGGCGGGGCTCGCGGGCCCGGGCTGAAGATCTGGCGAGAATCTCGTGACTGCGATTGCTGTAAAATGGGAAACTAAGAGTAATGAATTCAATCTATTTTAGATTCGTAAATACCTTGAACTTCAGTTAGGAGGTAAATAAATGTATCATTCTCCTCTTTAAGGATCTAAATAGGCTATCTTATTTCTAATCTAGTGATTTTTTACCATCGTTCCATAGTAGCATATCAATCTTCATCTTTTTTAAAGGAACGTTTGAAATGTTGAGTAAATAAACAAGTTTATTTCATCTTTTTTATCAATTTTCTATTAAATCATTATTTATCAAACCAAATTCAACTTTACTTGTTTTCCCACAGCAGGTCTTTTCGCCGCCGTCTCCCCCTCCTCTTCATCAGCACCACCCCCATTAACCGTGACCTCTTCCCCCTGCTCGTCCCCAGTAGATGTCGCCGCAGTGCGCATGCCCGTCAATTCAGCCTCCTTTTCGGCTGCAGAGGCCTCAGCCTCGCTTTGGTGTTCGGAGGGATTCGGAGCTGTTGAGTTTTCCGAGTTTGGTTGGGCTTCTGGTACACCGTTTACAGCGGGTGTGTCTGTGGACAGGAAGAATGTTGGGTTTAATTTTCTATTACTATAATTAGATTGACACGCACGCAAGATTTTGCCAAGGAATGGTGAAACTTTTCTTATATTCACTAAGTGCATCACTAAAACATCCATCGCTAACAGCATCGAATTCTCTCTTTTTATATTTACAACTAAAACCTTATTATGGACCTTTAAACCTCTTATTCAATCAATTGTAATAAATACTTAGCACACCCTTAGATTTATCGGCATACCTTTTCCATCGCCACCGGCTGCGCCTTCGAACTGCGTTCCCATTTCGCTCGTGTCTTTCACTTCAGTTATTTTGACACCACCGTTGCCCTCTGCATTCACGCCATTGGAGTCGGAAATTCCGGAGATGGTTGAGACTGGCCGCTGCTGTCTGACAGCTGGGTCCGAAATGTGCTGAACCTGGAGAATGAAATTAAAATGACAATTCATTATTATTTTCACGAGATTAAAAGTATGGTCTAGTTTTTTTTTTTTAGAAAAAAAAATAATTTATATTCTTGACCTATTCGAATTGATTATTGATGAGAGCGACAGTATTTCTTTATTTCTGTCAAGTATATTCGCTGTTGTTCCGATGAAAAACCTCAAACTCAAAAAGTACAGGGGTATTATCAAAACATGATATCCTAAGTTCTTTACCTGTGCCCTTTCGTATTGCTGGTACATTTGGGCCATGTGGATCTTAAAATCTTCATACGACACCTGAAAATATAGAACGGGTATACTGTATTGTTAACGCAATTTATTAATGAAATCGGATTTGAAATGCACGCGTTTTTATTTGAATATTATTATTGAACTCTTTACGCAAATAAATTGGTATTCAGTCTACACCTTAAACTGGCATTTGTCTTTTGAGCACCTAACTATCCATACTCCAATAAACTTTGTTTTTGCGATATTCAAGCCAATATACCATTGTTCAATTCGATTGATTTCCTCTCCAAAGTCTGTGCAATTCTATTTAGCAATTTATATTAAACAACTAGAAACTATAAATCGTCTTTTTTACCTTTGAATGCAGTATAGCCAGCGTATCAATCCACACCCGCCATCCGCCATACTCATATTTCATTGCATGGTGCAGTAACAATCTGTATAGCACCATGACCATCTCTGTGATGCCCTTCTCTTGTTCGTCACGTGGGTAGATGTAGGCCATGGAAAAGAGCCAGTCCTGCCATACGGACATCTGCAGGACGGTTCTGCAGAAAAAAATATTGACTTTGCATATTGGATAATTTTCGAGACAGCTATAGATTCTACTTGATATCTATGTAACTTGATATCTATAATACTCATGAACCTTGTCCGTTTACCGGGGTTATCTAGTATTTGGCACCAACATATATATGCATTTGGCACAACCTGAGCAGTTCCATCCTATTATATAAAAGATATCATTAACATGATACTTAGAACTGATAATTCTAAGTTTTTTATGAAAACTTGTAGGTTACAATATATGGAAGGGACTTACCTTCTGTTTTCTCTGCTTTCTTTGCACAGGATGGTGAGGTCAGTGAGGAATGTGCGTTTCACTTCAATCACCTCCTCCGTCTGCTTGCACTGTCTGATCAGACTGGCGATCACTTTCAGTACCACTAAAACATATTGAAATTAAATATGAGAAAAACAAAAATTCACAAAACGGCTTATAAGTGTCTTTGGCTATATCCTGTAATGGTTCCCTTTAATCGGTTTAGAGGGCTTGAATCGCTATGATGCCCGTTGTTTCGTATATATGAAATTAACCACAGGGGGACTGATATAGGATATAGCCGTGTCTTTTTTATTATTAATATTATTATTTCATCATTACTTTCATTATTTTGCATAAAAATTTTTACCTTATAGATCTTAAAATCATCATTGTTTGAGTAAATTCTCAGATTGGTCACACTAGGATAAAGCAAACTTTTTCAGATTCTGCAATACGATTGTTAGTTCAACGTTTGATACTTACGAGAATTTTCGAGGCGGTAAGTGTGATCTGGCTCTGGATGTCTGTCGTTGGACACGATGTTTGACATACGCTCCGTCATTAACTGAAATGATAATTAGTCAATTGTTCGCTATCGCTTTTTTTCTTTTTTGCTCGGATTTCAAAGCATTTTTTAAAGAAGAATTTTGTTACTGTTTATCAGGGGAAATCATTATGAAATTAAACTAAAACATCAAATAAAGCAATAATAATTTTGTGCATTGGCTACCGTGGCCTTTGTTCCCCTCAAACGAGACATTGTATTACTTAACTGTGTTTAACATTTTTGTTCGCAAGACCACTACGATTTCTATATAGAAATATGATAGTTCCATAAACATCTTAAAATTAATCTTCTTTTGCATCGGATAAACCAGTAATTACCTCGAACAAGACATTGTATGTTGCCATAGAGATGGTGCTGGCGTTGAGCATGAGTCGCTCTGTGAGGAGGGAGAAGAGGTTGTGTGGCGCCATGCACTCGTGCTTTCTCCTTGGTTTTTGGGATATAAAGAATAAACACATGAGCAAGATCAATATTGTATATTTAATCATAATTCATTTTGTTGATGTTTAATTGCTAAAATGGTAAATTCAATGCATTATGTGACGACAACAAGAATTATGAGATTACCGGTATGCTTCTCACATCCGACATTTTTCTGTTTCAAATAAGAAATAACATTTATTGATATGAATATCTAAGAATTAAGACCTGTATTGACTAAACATGGATAAAAAGTTAACAGCAAATCTTTCAATTCACTCACTTGTGCGTACTCCTCATTAGGAAGAATCCAAGCAACTTCAGTGCGTGGATTCGAATCATTTCACTTTCGGATGCAAGCAGCTTGAACACCATTCTGAAATGCGGAAATTTGACATATAATACAATCATTCAGTCCAATTTTATCTTGGCAGATCATGCGTTGTAACACGTAAGTGGTATAAAAAAAAGCAGTTCGAAATCATACGTTTAATACGGCATGTTCTTTGAGTAAATTTCATCTTGCCATATAATGCGTTGTGATTTGTAAGTGGTAAAAAAAAATCCTGTCCGAAGTCCTTATTTACATAAATATGAAGCACATTTATAGAACATCTCGTTCTATCCCAACCCAAAAACGTCAATTGAAAAAATAATTGGTGACTCGATAATAGACTCTATACCTGTTGCCCTGCTTCCTGTCAAAGCCAGGCACCATGGTTGCCGGATTTTCCGCCATGAGTTGTGTTACGACTTGAAGTACGTCTTGTACGTTGTCATCCTGGAGAGAGATAAAATCAGCACATTGCTATTGTTATAGCATAAAAACTCATCTTAATGTATCATAAGCCCCAGAACCGCCTTTAGGTCAGTGAAAAATCGAGGTGATTCGAACAATCCGTCGGCAGGGTCATTTAAAGTGGGCGGGAAGTATTGCAACAGCTCAACCCTTTTTCTAACGTTATACGCTGCTCTAATATTTATACCATTGCAATACATGATGATTGACTTTTTTCTAAGGAAAATTTAAAATATCTGCTGTTCCATTGTTTTTATTATTTTCCTTTTGAGCCTTTTTTAGAGGTAATTGCCATTGATTTTCATCGATTTTGGTTAATTCTTATAATTAACTGTTTAACCAGGGTATTACTTTAAAACTTATTTTATACCTCATGCACAGTGGTGAGGAAGTTAAGCAGCGCCTGAATCTCATCATCCTGCACTCCCGATCCTTTAAGTACAATCTCCTTCACATAGAGGATCATGTAGGCACGCAGCTCTTTCACTTCTTCACGCGTCGGTCGAGGACCATCTATGATAGAGAACATAATGAAGTATGTAAAATGCAAATAACATATAATAATTGACGATATAGAATATTCATAGCATAATTATCATATCAGTGATCGACGAAGACAATATATATAGCATATATATGGATGTTATACCATATCATCATTTACCTTCATCATCATGTAATATTTGAGAAATTTAAACAATATAGCTCTTATCAAAGCTGAATACATCGTAAGCTTTAAGCCATTCTTCTGCATCATAGATAGAAGATCATCCATCAGATATCGCACCAGACAAACCAGACAACTAGACTATTTATAAACGCATACTCACCGACGCCTTTCGGTGTAATGCCACTTCTGTTCATGGGATTGACGACCCAATAGTAATACTTCATGGTGTGCATTGTCTGAATGACTGAACTGACCCGACGAATGCTGTTGTAGATTTGCGCGTCCTGGATGAACTCGGTGGCCAGATAGCGGAACAATCGCAGTTGAACCTATAAGGTTAACAAAAGATGTTTTCTATTTTTTTTTTTTTTATTAAAAAAAATAAACATTTTGAATAATACATAGAGCCTACACTGTCTAAACCTATAATAAAGACAGCAGACGATCGATTCAACGAACACGTTTAAACCGAATCACTGGTGTGACCGAACATATGTGGATGTCCCAACCCCTTATTGAATTAATATCAGAGAAATCGAAAATCAGTTAGACCGAACAATTTAGTCGGTCCCCGCTGTTCGATTAAACAAGGTTCTACTGTTTATGTTATAATACCCTGGCAGCAAATATCATCGGTTATTGAATATTACAATGATGTTAAATATCTTTTCAAGAAAATAAATTCCCACTGTATTACTTCAAAAGCCCTAAATTCAAAGGAAAACATACCTTAAAAGGTGAGTAGATCCACAGCGCAGGATTGAATAGCACGTGATCGAACACATTCTTGATGAGGTTGTTTCCAATGGGGTGTGTGACGAGATAGTTGGTGAGACGCAAGAAGGAATTTAGGACTTCCTCTGTGCAGTGGTCGCGCGAAGACTGAAGACACAAAAGACACATGGTATGATTGGATGTGTTATTTAAAGTTTAATTGCAAAGTATTATTGGGTTATCTCGGTGCAGTGGAGGCGCGAAGACTGAAACACGAGACACACCATGTTATTTGATAACTGACCATTATAGCACGCTTTCCTTCTTTAAAGGTGTTTAATTGCACTTGAATAACAGTTTTATGGCAAAATGTAATCTAGGTTTTAGATATCTATTAAGTAAGAACATCGCTGCGAATATCTCCTGAAAATTCATTGAAAGGAAAGATTAGACCACATTATTTTCTGCTTATTTCCTTTGACGATAAGCTTTTTCTTAATTTATTTTTATATATATATATTTCAATTATGTGCCTTATAGTAATTAACTAATAGTAACGAGATGACTATATCTCTTATGAATATGCAACGGGAAAAAATGTACCAACACCACCCTTAAAACAATTTATTGAAAGCGGGCATCATCTTTTCCTTAACATCTTAATACTTTGACAATAAATGATATGGGTAACATATAATATCCCTTAGAAGGATAGTGAAACCAGGCTTTATAATGATAATGAATTCACCAATCACCTAACAAATATATAAAGGAAGTAACAATTCTATAATAATTTGTGAAGTCAGGCATACCATTTGTGCTCTCTGAAGGTGCTGAAGAACATGCATATATTGTTTTGTTAGTGTTGGAAAAGAATATATCCAAAGCAATTGTGTCATTATACTGCATTATATTTCTTAAACAAACATGTTAATTATTAAAGAAGTCTTATAGGAACAATATATTTTAAATCGCAACTTAATAGCAATATTCAAGCTTCATTTTTTACACTTCAAGTCCTATTTGGGCTATCAAAAGAGTTTTATGTGTAGTCGTGATGAACACCTACCTTTTCCATGAGGTAACTGATGACGAGGAATCCTTTGTTCTGGATCAGTTGCTGTTGGATGTTATTGGAACTCTCGATCAGATCGCAGATGAATGCAATCAACGTCGAACTGGAGAGCGAAAATTAAGAGAAAAGTTAAAACTAGAATAAGAGAGGTATCAAGAAAATATGGAAACACAATTTTGATTAAATTTGAGTGAAAACTGTGAAACTACCGGTTTAACTCACTTTCTGAATCGACACATAATGTAACAAGAAAATAATATATCACTCTCTTTGAAACAAAGACATTTAGTGTCAATAGATTATAAGAGAATACACTCACCAGATTGTATAATCTATGGTATCAGGTTTGCCTTCTTGAGGGAAATCCAGTTGGCTAAAAAGGGGCATCAATACCTAAAATAAACATAATGACGCCACCGTTTTCACAATGTTTAATATCATCATAGTATTTTTCAAAAACAACATATTTCTTATCAGCTTCGACCTAAACTTCTCCACATCTAAAAAAAACTACGCCTTGGCGTTTTCAAACCCTCATCCCACCAAACTCTACAACACAAATAAAATATTCTACATCCCCGACCATCACATCCCGATTGCAGACGGTTTTATTATTCTCTGCCAACCCAAAATCCTCCCTCACAATTCCAAAGGGTCACTTTACATGTATATTCAAAGTCTATACTAGGTATAAATGCTATATAACAAACGGAGGCCTGGTCTAGTGAATCTGGCCCCTCTTATTCGATGCACAAATAACTTTCTTACCTGCACGCCTCCTATCGAGTGCATCGTGATATGAATCGAGTGCGTCACCACGGCCTTAACACCTTCATGCATCAAGGCATGAGGCGAGTGCAGGAAGAAGGATGTGTTGCCTTCGGGCGGTGACAAGCCCCTCCCCCTCCCTTCTTATGCACTTACCTGCACGCCTCCTATCGAGTGCAGCGTGCTATGAATCGAGTGCGTCACCACGGCCTTGACACCTTCATGCATCAATGCATGTGGTGAGTGCAGGAAGAATGATGTGTTGCTTTTGGGTGCGGACTCCAGGCAAAGTTGGCGGTCGCATGCCACCGGTGTGTACATGAAGGCGATGGTATTGGTGAGGCGACCGTCGTATAGGGTCTGAAATAAAAGGTTGAAAATGGTTGTGTGGAGGAAGTAATGGTATTAGGGGGAAGGTTTGGTGAGAAGCTCATATGATTCTAATATGTATATATTCAGAGCGTGAATCTTGTTTTCCTCGCTAGTGTGAAAATGAAAAGCTATAAGTAAGGTAAATCTGATACAACAGACGATACGCATGGAAATATCGAAAGAGGAATCTGTTGGGCTATTTAAAGAGTTAACTTTGTTGTTATTTCGACATTCGCAATGAACGTGTATCAATTTGAGTGAAACTAAACAAATAGTATTTTCTTATGGCAATATTAAACCATGTTCTATTTTTAAGATTGCATTACCGAAAGTGTTATAGGTAAAAATATGTGCATTATCTAACAAAATATATGAAGTTAAGTTATTTCATTATCTCACAACAAATAAGGTAAAATACGCATCTCGATCTTACAACGAACAAAAGGCACTCATTGTGACTTTATACGCCAAACTTACTAAAACATGCAAAACAATACATCAATTTAATACATATAGGGTATGAAATATGCATTCAATGAGATAAATATATAGGACCCCAGAATCCTACATTATGATCAATTTTATTGAATGTTACCAACACACAATAATATATGTATATGCTTTATCAGAAATCACATTAAATATCAATTTGAAATCACCATACCCAATAATCTGAAAATATACCATTTACCGATGATTTTGTTTCAATGAACCGAATTAATTTTGTTACAATATCCCCACCAAAAGGCAAAAGGCAATGTCTGATATAAAAGATTCCAATTCCTGAAAATTTATAAACACTTAAAAAATACATAGGCTACAAATGTATATAATATTTTTTTTTTAATGTAAATAGCCGGATGACTGAGGTGTTTTATCTTTTTGTGGCTGAACAATGTTGTTTTTATAATTGAATGATGATTATCTGAAACGTCATGTGACTAAATAGCAAAACAAAGCTGACAACGTGAAATTACACAAAAATAACGCCAACCAAAAAAGAAGACAACATAAAGAGAACCCAAAAGGCATACCCTTTGCAAAAAGTTGCTTGAAAACTAAATAGCATAAATGAGAAATTGGATCATACATGTCTAGCCGTGTAATACATCTGCATTCGGCGCTTGATCATGTAAGACCGAAGTTTGTGCTGCGCCAAATTGTACCAAAATATACCATTTTTACATGTGCGAAAAGCACATGTAAAAAAAATTGAGGATTTATTCGTCCATTGATTCATTGAACCAAGACTATTTAAAATCGGTAAGTAAAATAATTGGATACTACAAACTTATGAAACCAAAGCTATACCCTTTAAGTTACAAGCTAACTTTCTTAATTGCTATATAATTAAACTAAGTGTTTATCTGTTTAGATTTGAAACAACATTAAAATATTAAATTGTTAGTCAACAGTTAACAGTTAAGAAACTTTGACATTAGGGTTATATAAAGTGTAACAACAACAAATGCTCAAGTTGATTAGTTTTTCTTAGCTTAGCAAATACTCCAATCATCATAAAGGAAGCTCAATTTTGTTTCAAATGCTTTTAATATTTCTTGTTCAAAAACAAAGGCTTCCATTATAACCTTGGTTTTATTTCAAAACATTGGGCAGTATCTACATCTTTCCCTTCTTAGGACTTTCCACATCATGAACATGCATGTGCGTTTTTACACCACTTATTAAAATGCCATAACATCGTACCATATGATTCCAAAGTGGTTAAAGATGGGAAGATACAGCCCAAATAAAAGCAAGAACGATTAAAAACTAAAACAAAAACGTAAAAACAGGAAGCTCACATTGCGCATGCCTTGCAGGTCCCACACGGATACCTTGTTGCTGCTGCTCGCCATCAACAAATTGCTTTCGTTTTCAAAACGAAACTGACTCTGCGATGGAAAGAAAAACATGAAATCGCGCATAAAATAGTCGCTTGATGATGACTCATCATATTATATCCCCACAGAATTGAGGAAAATAAAATCAAAACTTGATACTTAGTTTTGCGTAATCTAATATTTTATGAAATCTTAAAATATGGAATAAATGGAATTGTTATGACGTCTTTTTATAAATAATGGATTACTTTCGATTTTTTAGTGAAAAAGACTTTTAAAACGAAATCGATTCAACATTTATGAATAGGCCCAGGAAGTGTGTACAGGACACTATACATTTTATGACACGCTTGATAAATTGCAATTGCCCCCACCCTTTTCATTCTTCATTCTTAGCACACCATACCTTATAACCCGGTCCGAGTAGATGTATACAGGACACTTGCTGTGCGGAGAGTGCCTCCGAAAACAAGTAGAGCGACGACATTTGGCCGCAGAACATCGTGTCTAGTTCCATCTCCTGTGTGCACCCGATGAAACACCGGTCGAACGGCTAAAGATGGAAAAAAATAGGAATATATGGCAATTTAGGTAAATTAGAGGTATGTTGACCGTACATATTTAAGCTAAGTATCGAAGAGTTTGACGTTAAGTAACCACGTTAGTGCTCAATATCCACTGGGTTTGAGGAACTAATCTAACTAGAAGGTCAGTGACCTTGGATCCCCCGTGAACTTCAACAATTCGTGGATGCAGGATGGTCAGGTTTTACTATAATTAACTTTGGAAATAACGAAC
>LQRL01000751.1:0-10819 GCA_001703475.1 Hydroides elegans
CCTTGGTTTATATGTGTATTAAATTTGAAAGCTCTAGCTCAACTCCTTCATACCAAACTCGCGTGCACAAAGTACCCTATATCAAGCGGGACAGACAGACTGACGGACGGACAGACAGACGGACGGACGGACGGACAAGCTCAACCCTATATCCCCTCGTTTTCACGGGGGATAATCACCTGAACTCCCAGAATCTATCAGCATAATCAATAAGACTTCCATGTCTTACTTCAACTCGACCTTAAATCTCATATTTTCAACAGACCAATTTGAATCCGATTTAAAATTGATAAGCTGAACATATTTATAGTTTTTAATCAGTCACAGATCCTAGGCTTAGTGGATGAAACCGTCGATCTTTAGAAACCCCGTCCCAAAACTCTTATTCTTTCATCCGCCTAGCGGCTTTATGAGCCCAAAACTTACCCTGCCATAGAGTGTATGCAACAACGAGTGTCCGGTCCTATCTGCGACACAGCAGGCTCTGTGTGCCTGACCGCCCTGCCCGTACTGCAAACTCTGTCCGCCAAAGGCGCGCTGGTAGATCTTGCCGTCCTTCAGGCGACTGAAGGGCATGCCGTAGTTCTCCAGCTGTCAATATATTAAACATGGGTTATTGCCACTATAATCTGAATAAGCCTATTCATTTATTTAAGTTACATACATTTATTTGTACCATATCTAAAACTATTTGATGTACTTTTTATATGATTCTTCACATATGTCGGATAGGACATTGTCCTATCCTATGAAAAAGGACAACATCATCTTTTGTGCGGCCCGATAGTTTTAATTATCAGAACAACCGCTAAAACTCGACAGGAAACACAAAACGTTTTAAAAGCTGACCCAATCGGTAATTGTTCTAAACAAATTTATCAATGTATTTCCCAAACAAATTTAGATTGTAACGGGCATCCATTAAAAGAACAACATACCTCAATGACAGCCTGTGGTGCTTCTTCGCACATGTACTGAATAGCATCCTGATCTCCGAGCCAATCGGAACCCTTGACAGTGTCGAAGAAGTGATACTTCCAGCTGTCCTCTTCTACGTTACCGAGTGCAGCGTTCACGCCACCCTGGAAGAAATATAATGTAATACATTTACATTATTAATATTACATTTACGTGATGTAAAACAGAGTGATATCATAAGATGAGCTAATGTTGTGTATAACCATTTAAATCATGAAACAGTTCGACTTGTGAGTATTTCATGGACGACTTCAACGCTCATATGAATTTATGAAGAATCTAAATTAGATTAAATTGTTGGTTCAAATAATCTATTTCAAACCGACCTGTGCAGCGACCGTGTGACTACGTGTGGGGAAGAGCTTAGTGATGCATGCGGTTTTGTAACCTTTGTCAGCCAAACCGAAAGCTGCTCGCAGACCGGCACCACCGGCACCGACAACTACCGCATCGTACTGGTGATCAACGATTGGGTAATCGCTGATTTTTGAAGAATTGCTGTGAAGTGCGCGATCATTGCGGCCCTGCACCTTTGACGAGAAGTCTCTTGAGGCGCAAGCAGCGGGTGAGGCCTGAAATTGTTTAACGATGATTTCAGACTCGTATTTAATAGTTAACAATTTCTTTTACAAATAATAATGAAAACGACAACCTGTCAGAACGTTCCTCTTAACATAGTTATTGATCATTCAATATTACAAAGTCCATGAATTCGTCGAAGTTTTTAACTTCAAATGGTCTCCTTTTCCTGTATATGGTATAAAAAATGCAATTATTTCGTCAAATTGCCTGTAAATATGTTTGTGAAACCATGCGTGAAACAAAAATTGTTGACTTGACATTTTAGGATTCGTAGATCTTTCATAATGATGTCAGCTCGTAGCTGAGATGTTTAAGTTTGGTGCAATTTTGTAATCGATGTGATGTTGATCTATTTGAAATAGCATATATTCTTCAATGTGGTATATTTTGTGTATTTTGTGAATTGTTGAGCGATAGAAAGTTCCTTGTGAAACCTGTCACATGAAATTCAGCTACGAGTCGTAAACTTGTATGAAGCTTCCGGTATGATTTGTTTGTGATTTTCAGTTAATATTAATCCGAGTCAACAAGGTGTTGGACATGAAAATAACTTACTGTTTTCCTCAAAATTTGTGAAGAAAGTTTAAGAAGTGATGCCATCTTGTTCTGTTTAGATTGTATAACTGTGTACAATGCACTGACTGCGACACAATATCCTTGTGTTATGTAACTTATTTATTACGCAAGGACGAAGATTTCAATTCAACTGAAACACAAATTGATATATGAACTTGAATGTTACAACGTAGGATGAGTTTCTAAGTTATGATATTACTGAACTGATATGAAAATCTGATTTTTGTTTTGCAGGCCGACCTGACAGGTTTTTTCGACCTTGACCTTCCAAACGAAATTTATGGTCAGAACTTTTGTAGTGGTAAGCTCTCGTGTAAACGAGTAATAGAGAGTTTGGGCAACTATGAAAACCTTTGTGGTAATAGCCATACCTTAACAATTTCAACCAATCATATTGTTCATATGTGCCGTGTTAACCACTTAATACATTTCTTCATAATCTCTCTATTAAAACAGTGCTAACAACATCATATTTAGTAAACTCAAAATAGGATACATTATAGCATACCGCAGAAGTATACGATCAACATCATTTACATGCAGTTTTGAATAATTATTTTTTGAGGAACCAGTATTAGAGAGGTTGTGCAGAATGTCAAAAATAGGCAAGACCGTCGTGAATTTCATGTTAACAATCCAGTAACAAGCAATGCGATTGGTCATATTTGGGTCAATGGCTATTAGCTAAAAGAATTTTTTAAACCTGCACAAACTCTCTATTATTTTACCATATTATAAGACTTGGTCTTTTGTGTCATCGAAATTGAAGGGCACCATAAGACTGTTTAAAAGTTGTAATCTTTGCATTGAACCACAGAAACACAAAAAGACGAAAAAACTAATTTACCAAACATGCTAAAATATTTCTAACATTGTAAATATATGGGCCCCGTGCACTCATCCAGCTAGCTAGAATCCTGATAGAAACACCTTCATAGAAAAATAACTATACTTGTGTCTGTATATACGACGATAGTAACAATATAAAAAAAATAATTAAATAGTTTGCTTCTAACTTTTTTCTTTTTGGTAAAGACTAATTGTTAAATTACATGTCTATCACTTTTGAAAATGCCCACATAAGAAATTGTATACACCTAATAATAATATGTGTTGCGGTTCAAATCGTAACCCTTGAACCGAGAACATTTTATGGGATGGTTTAAGAATCGAAGATCTGAAGTCTATGTGAGGTTCTTTTCTTAATTTTCATAGCAAATGTAACGCCCCTGGTGAATTTTATACTGTTTTGTTCACAAATCGAGGAAGCAATTTTAAACACTAATTTCACTCCCGGTGTATTTATGGTGTGATATTATGAAATGGTTGTTAGCACATTAGTTGAGGTTACGTACGCACTTATAAAAGATACATACATGTTTTAGCTGAAAAGTTTGTATCTGAAAAATTATAGGGATTTATCTTGAAGGAAATTTTGTATGACAATATGATCAAACCCTTATTTCTAAAAAAAATATAAACATTGTCATTATAAGTATAATATTTTCTGCATACATGATAAATGTCTCTGGGAATTGCAATGACTACCAGTATTGTATGAAAATATATAGTGCATTTATATGTTGCTACTAGTGTATTTGTATTTTATGATATTCTATTTGTATAACTTTTTTGTGCAGTTTGCAGGAAAAGGGTATATTCATTATCATATACCCTCGTAGGTTTAATAATATTATCACAACAACCTATTTATACAAAATAAACCAGTAAACTAGTAAATCAAACAATCGAAATATATATTTCAGTAAGATTTAAACAGTTGATAACGCAAAAATAGGTTGATAGTTTGTCGATTGAGAACTAAAACTTTTGTATATTTTTTAGATACCAACAAAACACGAAAAATCATGTCATTTTATCTCAAAACTTAACATAATATACAACATTCTTCTATTTTTGACTACTCTGTTTAACGTACTAAAAAACATTGACGACGCTTTACTGCTCGTAAAAGTTAAAATGCGAAAAGCGATACACAAAAAGGTGGTTTCTTTTTCATTTTGTGTACATGATCATTAGTAGTTTCTCTCACATGTTTTACCGCGTTGTTTTGTTTGTTTTTGACCGAGACTATTAATATGCAAATGCCTCTCGAATAAAAATATATGATCGTGATTTCTAATAATAGCTTTCAAAAAATAAACAAATACCGCGTGACTCCTATGAGTTTGCGACAGTGACGCCCATCATTTTCCTATCATGTGCATATGTTTAAGAAAGCAAACAAGAATTAAACATTACAAATTAAAAGGGGTTTTCGTTTTTTTTTTCATATATTTAATCAAATATATAGTTTACCTTGAAATAAACTTTGAACCATTGAACAAATGCAAATGCATCATATATAGCATATTGGACATTTAAAAATACTTGGAAATATCACTGTTGTGTATATGTAAGTGATGTGATTCGGAAAGTGATATGGGTACCTAGCCGTATCAATAAAACACATGTATTCATTTTCTTACGTGTGGTGCGATTGTGAATTGAATGCTTCTCATCGAGTAAAGGATGGCAATACAAAATCAGGATATGAGTACGAAAGAACATTTCACCTAACCAAAATTTCGGTACGGATTCGCGAGGCGATTGTACCCGAGAGCCCAAATGTAAAAGCGTGATCTTCAGTTTTTTTAAAAATGAAATACAATTATCAATTGGTGAAGAGTATCAACAAAATATGTAACTTTATGATAATAATATAAGACAATTTAGGAAGTTTTAAACGTCAACCATTTTGACAAACCATCGCTTTTATACAATAATACTTAATTTATGGTTCGAATGCATTTTCTCATGGCAAGTGTGATATTTGTAATATAGAGAGCACATTATTCTTGACTGCAAGAATTTAGGCTCGGAAAATATACAAGGCATCTGCACGATGTTGTACGTATATGTCGCCTCCATCACAAACAGGTTGTTTAATTTGAAGACTAGATCGTATGTTCTAAAGGATGGCACCTGACTAATATTTTGTTTTAAGTATTTCAAGTATGCTTGCATTCATATTATGTCACATGCTTTACTACTTTGCAAATAAAGAGAGAACTATAAAATCTCTTATTTTAGTAACTCCAAATTTATAAACATGTTTATAATCTAGGTAATGGTAATAACGAGCAATCGTTTTTGCTGTAATAACACAAACAAAAAATAATATAACATTACGTCAACTGAACGTCATAGAAATATGTTAATAAATATGAATCATAATTAAATAGATTGCGTGGTAGCTAGAAATAAAACAATATTTACAAGCCATCATTGCAGACGCACGTCTTGAATCGGGTTCAAATTTATATTTACGATCAAGCATCATGCCGCTTCTCAAAGATAGCACTTTTAAATATGCCTTGACGTGGTGATAAAGAAACTGTTGTGAGAAAGTTTGAAAAAGAAATACCATAATGTAGTCTGAAAATAAACATATCACTCGCTTTATTTTCTACGAGTACCAGTGATATCTTTGTTGGTTTTTCTAACTTAAGTCTTGTGTTGTTCTTTTTTTCATTTTATTTGGGATACGGATGAAAGGTGTGAGCACATGACTATTGAATGTACATATCTTGCCCTTAATAGATAAATAGTCCAATCGTCGCCAAAAGAAACGTGCAATATGTAGAAGACAAAATGTATTGGGAAAAAGAAACAATGAAATGTTGTTAATGATTTTGTTTATTACTTAATTTGTTATTATACCCTGGCACGGGTATATTTAAAATGTGATAACATTTTTCTCAATTATTTCATTCTTTTCAAAATGGATCAATATGAAACAATTAGGGACTTGTAATTTGTTGCAAAAAAAAATCCAGAGAGATGTGTCTAAATTGGTGTATATTTGTCATCAGTTGGTAAATTTCAGAATATCTAGCCGATTCATAAATTGTCGAAATCTTTGTAAATTATACAGTAGGTGGCCCCCTAGGTTCGCTGTCAACAACTCAGGGAGACATACATGTCTTGTTTGACACTTAAAGGGGTGCGTGCAACATTTAATTAATCAAAGTCCATATTCTTTTTCGATAAAGCGTTGCAACGCCCATCTAAAAATGAAAACAATCTTCAAAAGGAATGTAGTAATATGAATAATAAACACTCATTTTTAAAATTTGTCAAAAGGTTTTTTTTACCCTGGTTCATTAAAAAACATCGATTGTTATCATAACCTTGTTTTGCATCAATCTTCTCTAACAGATTTTAAGGCTATACAGAAAAGAAGAATGCCCCTGAAAAATCATATTAAATTTAGGTGCTCCGGTTCCTTAAGAGAAATGGGAAGCTTTTTCTAAGAAGGTCTACTATAGAGGTCTGGCAATACGGAAGGATTACCCAAGCTTGTTTAAGCATAAAAACCGTCATTTTCAATGCATTCCTGATAGAAACTCAAAAAAACCCGCCATGATAAATGATAAATGAGCGTTTATCTGCGTTTTTGATTCACCCATTATTAAAAAATCATTCTTTGTTAGGATATAAAAAGCTCGAAGAAGCTTTCCGTGTGGCCAG
This sequence comes from Hydroides elegans, assembly GCA_001703475.1. Classification (NCBI taxonomy): domain Eukaryota; kingdom Metazoa; phylum Annelida; class Polychaeta; order Sabellida; family Serpulidae; genus Hydroides; species Hydroides elegans. The sequence continues at coordinate 6,670 of LQRL01000751.1, forward strand.
GCCCCTAACGTTGTTATTTTCCCTTAAAATGTATAATCCATCATATGGATAAAATTAAACAGGAATGACCCCATCTGCCCGAATGAATCTGGTTATCCGTAGAAAATATAGAGTTGCAGTGAACATTTTCAAACCGTATATTTGGTTATAACCTAGATCCAATTTCACATCAATATGTTTGATAGGAATTATTTGTTTGTCATTTGTTTTTCTATTTTCCGCACAGACTTTGTTATGTCTCGTTACTCTCACCCTCAAATAATCAAAACATGCGTGATAGAACAAATGAGGGGAGGTACGCCGATTTTATATCAAAGTTATTAACAAAATTTGAATTTTAGGCTAAGTCCAGTGGCACTTCCGGTTGAAATTTAGAGCTTGCACCCATTGGCAGTAATTGAACTACATAAAATATATGTATTGCAACTTTTTAATCTTCATATATTTACTATAAAATAATTTTATTTTGTTCTATGATTTCTTTTTAAAATTCAATTTTATCGTGTTTTTAGCCGTGGCACAGTATAGATATCATATTGCTAACAACATGAGCAAACAACAACTGTTTCAGCGGTATGCACACTTATAGACTATAACTTACCATGTATTTATTTCTAAATTTCTTTTTTTGTTTCTAAATTTAAATAAACTCAATAGAAACCATATATTTAACCTCATATTTCTCAGTGAAACCACTATTGAAATTAAATATACTTTAAATGCAAAACTGGACAATATATGTATTATACTTGTGATGTGTTTAAGCCAATTTTTAGCAGTATCACAATAAGAATTTACAAAACAATATATTGAACAAATTCATAATACAAATATATTACAAATTGAAAGATAAGTAATTTAAAATAGTATTTTCAAAAAATAAGTTATCTCGGGCATCAAAAAGAAAATATGAACGACTGCTTTCTTGTTCTTATTAATACTATGTTACTAGTAGTGATCAATACACTTTCTTCGAGTATCGTTTGAACCTTAGTGATTTGAACATAATTAAGAACGTGCGCCCAACTCTGGGGAAAGTCAGCATACCACAATTTGTTAAAAGTCTGAATGTAGTCTTTATGTTGTCAGCATATTAGCTCATTGTGCCTTAGTTCTAACAACTTGGAAACAGTTCAGTTTAAACATTGACACATTCAATTCCTGAAGCCTTTTTCTCTTCTAAAGTAGCGTCGAAATTCTAGAAATAACTGCAGCCCTTGGTTTCGTCACCTGCAACGAGAAACAACAATTAATAGAATGAAGAATACTTATTGAAAACAGCCATTATAGTATACGACAATAGATTTAAAAACAACCGTGAAATATATATATATTCAATATTTGGTTGTCTATTTTTAGCATTATTAAATTTAATTGTTTCGTGCAAAAAGGGATAGTTTGTGTGTTTGGGCTGTGATGTTTAATTAGACATTGAGTAATTATAGAAATGGACTTAATGATCTGTTGGGCATTTTCGCATTTGCAATATGTTGTACATAATATGTGTAATTTATAACCATAGAATGGTGACGAAGCCACAAAAAATATGTGACATAGTGTCTAAAATTCCCTAAACTAATGCTTATGTTTGCACCTTTAATTCATATCAGATGAAACAGCTATTTATTGATGGAGGTCCTCAAATCTAAATTTGATTTCTTTCATACACAAAAAAAGTAATGGAAAGCTAGGTTCCATAGTCGACGTAACTAACCTTTGCTCTGTGATTGCATTAACTAAACACTTTTGGACGACCGGATAAATCTGAACACATGTGTCTATGCATAGTTTGCAGGCCTAAATAACAAATAAATTTACATAAAATCTGACTGACAGTAAATTATGGTGGAATCGTTAAACCTTAATTGTTTGATATTAATACCAAGTATTTATATTTCCAAAATAGAGAAATTAAACACTAGCATTACTAAAATTTTTGAAAATTCTTGCCAATATTCAAAATAAAATGTGCTACAGGCAAACTATTAATGCCTGTAAAACAGCAACATTCAAACATTTACCACTCACTCCATGTATTTTTATACCAAAAATTTCTCAACTATTTCAAATTGGAGGTTTGATATAATTCAAATGTAATTATTTCAAAATAACTGTACAGTACCTTATTAAGAGTATCCACATTTAAAACTCCAGTTTGATGAAAAGCGCATGTCTGGTAAAGCGACGGCATAAAGCCAACGGTCACCGTGCCACTTCGTCCACCGCCTTTCTGTTAAAATTAAATTGTATTAAATTAAATCAAATGATATTAAGAAATATCAACTGATATTAATAATTGAATATCTTATACTTGGATCAAACGATTACTTGGATGTATGGTTTCGTACAGACATGCAATATCGATCCTGAAAACAACGAATATTCAAATACGAACAACATTTTCAAATAGGTGTTTAAATTATTCGTTCGTCAAAATATCGAAACTGCATTGGATAATAGGTAATTTTTTTAAGCATAAAGCATTTTTTTACAGCTTTTCCCCTCTATACTCTTGGATAGTTATTAAATTCTTAGCCGTATTTAATGAGAATTAATTGACATTCAAAACTATAATGTATATTTGCTTAGACCAAAGCTAAAATAGATTATAACGTTATTCAAAATTTAGTATTTCTGAAAAAAATAGATATTAATCTAGCTAACCTCATCGTGTGTCTCCTCTTTAAATGTTGGATCCAATAATAGCTGACCATCGCCTTCTCTCTGAATATTTACACCGAAGAAAATGAAACGTTAAATGAAACTTGAAGTAAACCAATATAAATTCTATAGAGCAAAGATACACAACTAAATAGACACATAAAACACATAAATAGACAAATAACAATTATTCGTCTTTTTTATCAAGGCAATGTTTCCATACATTTTGCGTAATAGAAACATATATTCGTAAAACGTTAAAATTACCGGTATGTCATGTGACTTAAAAACGTACGAGTGTAATACATAAAAGAGTAACTACGAGTGCAGTACTAAACCAAATACTACTCACAAGTGCAGTACCAATGACAAGATCGTACATATGAATGCCCGCATCAGCTAATGCCACTGAAGCCACGGTAAGAGCCGCCGCAACGCCTTGAAAATATGATAATCATTCAACATACTTATAATTTAAACATTAACAATTGTGCGACATAATTGTAATTAAATCTTGTTTAAACTGTCTGCATATCGGTATTTCATGCTATTCAATAGCATTTCTTATAAACTACGTATCAAAGTTGCTAATTAACTATCTGCGACATTGTGATCATATTAATAGATTAACATTTCCCATAAAAATAAAACTTTAATAGAATGATAATAATTTCGCTCAAATACGTTAACTTACAACTTCCATCGTCTTCTAGCACCGTAATAAACACGTCCATACGCGCCTTAGGGAACTTTTCCTTTAAATCGAAAAAAAAAATGTTATTCATTTATATTTATATCATTGTATCATTAATATTTTGTATTTTTGAACAATACCACAATTTTTGTTTTCAGTAATTATGCGTCACTCATTTGATTTGAAAGAAATTAAGCTGCTTATCTTACTGAAATACAGCAAGCCAAGCGGGTTCGACGCACTTTGACTTTGACTCGAATTAAAATTTCATCATTCATGTCTTTATCATTTATCACCAAAAATACCAACCAAGCACACGGCCGGAATAAGGCAAAAATGAAGCGAATTCGCATTCTCAGTAATTTGTTTTTCATTTATACTTAAATAAACTTACCAAGCAAACGGCGGGAATTATGGCATCCTGAATAATGGCCGTCAAGTCTATTTCCTGCTAAAGCTACTGACGTTTTGGCACCGCCAAAATATGGCGAGTTTGAATTCGCACATGAGCTGCACACATTAAATATATTTTCATATATTCTTACCAAGCATACGGCCGGAATAAGGGCATCTTGTATAATGGCTGACAAGTCCTTTTCCTCGGCACTCTGCTGATGCCCCTGACGCTGTTGACGCGAAAATGTAGCGAATTTGAATTCGCACATCAGTTGACCACGCATACTCCATTCGTCGCAACGCGTCACTTCACGGGGACCATAACTTTAGAAAGAGCATTGAATTGAAAGAAAATTGAATTCTTACAAATGTAACACATAAATGTAATTCATTTGAAAA
>LQRL01000753.1:0-14475 GCA_001703475.1 Hydroides elegans
CGCGGGACCCAGTAATATTTTTCTAAAAAGCTTAGAAATCCTTGAAAAACTCGTTTTTTGAATATAACTTTTTTATCTTTATTCCAAAAATATTTACATTAAAGGAAAAGCCCGCCTTTTTCCTTACAAATTTGCAACAGTAAAAATTTTTAAGATTGCATTACCAAGAGCTGAGATATAAGCCCTTAAAGTATACCAAATGGGGTGCATTCTACTTTAATACATTTTAGTAAATACTAAGCTAATTTTGCGAAATTACGTTTCAGTCAATAGGTTACGAAGCCCGTTAATATGGGTTAAAAATACACCGAAATCAAATAGAGTTAAAGCTAAAAAGTAAATGTTAGTTCTAACAAATACATTTTACTATATAGGCCTATGTACATAATATCTCACTGCATTGAATGGTTGGTTTCCGTATACTTCGGCTTTTTCACCCGTTTCAGCACCGGCTCATCTTTCTTCGACAACTTTCCATTTTCTTTCTGTTGTCGTTTTTCTTCGCCATTTTTCAACACAGGCTTAACCACTTGTTCAACTTTAGCTGGTAGATACGGTAGCGTCTGGGTTCCAGGACCGGCTCCCACTTTGTTGATTTGCCTAACCGAATTCATCCCTTTCGGTTCCTCCAAATGCACACTTTCATACATGACTTTCTTTTCATCCTTTCTAAAACCAACAGCCACAGCTGGTTTGCCTTCAGCGTAATTCACTGGTTCCTCATATGTGTGGACATATTCCTGAAAACCAGCATACTGGTCTTTGAGCCCCTTTTGTGACGTCAAAATTCGTTCTGACGTCACTTCCGGCCTCGTTTTGACTTCCTCCGAGATGTAGGTGGGCGGGAGCTGGTAGCCATAGGCAAGAAGGTTGATGGAACAGAAATCTGCAAAAAGATATATTTTAATGTTTATATATGAATAATAAATCACCAATAATTGTTAAATTAAAAACATGATGGAAAGAAATCTGGCAAACCAAAACAAAATATAGATCGACGTGCCCCTGGTTTATTGATCACAAATACCATCTACTTCGGGTTAAGAAAGTTTATAACGAAATATGACTCTTTGTCCGATCTTCCAAAATACACTTATCCATATAAATTTGGTTTTGTAAACACTGTGAAACTACTTTCCCAACTATTACGCAGACCTTACAAAATGCTAACCTTTGAACCCATAGTAGCCACCGGAAGTGAAATATTCCAATGGCGGATTCGCCGCACCTTCCGCGCATGCTTGAAGCGTCTTTTGTCCGTTTGAGCAAAATGCAAAGGCGTATTCGTCAACGTAGTAAAGACCGTCGCCGAGTTTTTCACACGTACCTGGGAAAAAAAGAAGAGAACAAATGTTTTACTAGGAATTGAGGAGGTGAATTATATCATTCAGGGGTTTCTTATGCCATTTACGCAATATGTTTGATTAGTCATTAAGATAAATCAGCATTTATTGTGGATGAGACGTCAAATGATGTTTTGTTTATAAGATTCACTATTTTTGATATTGGACAGTAAACTGAGTTGACTAAACTACTTGGTCAACTCCTTGAATTAAAACATTGTACAGGCTGGGATCAATATTATAAACTTATCCCAGGTACAGGTACATCGGCTGCGCCTCGGGTCTGTACAATATTTTAATTAATGGACTGAACTTGTACTTTTTCCTATACGTTATGGTTTTGATGGTGCTTGTTATCAGTATTGAAGTTAAATTTACTCAGCCAAGTGATGTAAGTGTGCCTTTTCCCTTATCGTAAGTACTGCTTATAGGTTATATCGATTCAAAGACACAATTAAGCAATTGGTGTATGTTTCATTTTATATGTTGATTGAATTAGAAACTTAACCCTGCAGTAATGTTTAAACAAATCAAACTATGCGTTTATCGATAAAGAAATGCAATTTAAAACACATGCCTCATCAACTTACCGTCGAGTTTCCCATAGTAACGGAGCTTCGATTCATATTCAGCTTCATTTGTGTATTCATACTTTTGAGGCTCCCTAGCAACCAACGGTGTATCATAGTATTCCCTTGGTGCATATCCATACTGCGGTTGATATCCTACCCAGGGTGGTGGGTACATATTATAATACCCTCGCCAGAAATAGGGAGGGGCGCTTGTTACCATAGTAACGAATAGAACAATAGGAAAAACACAAATAGCTGTTTTCATTTTTAGTGTCTTTATATTATAATGGCAGCAACAAATCGACGTAATTTTCCTGTTGAAAATGAATCGTGTAATCTTATGATTTTTATTGACGTTGCACAAAACACTGCGTTGAAACCTATACACATGAACTAAACACTTCTTGTTTTCACAGTGCATACTAAATCACACTCAACTTGCCATTTTAGCAATACTTTATTAAACAAAAACAGAATTTCATATGGAACAATCCTCTTTATACAAGGGCGACAAAAAGCCTTGACAACAAAGGCATACCATTTTATAATATGTTTAATCGTGAGCCAAACGAGTTTTGTTTGAAGCGAGGGCGGCGTAACTATGGCACTTTTTGGTCGCTATGGACCGTTGCCAGGTCAAGATAAAAGAGCTGCGTTTAATTGCCGGGTAACAGACGGGTTTCTATGCAGTTTAGTTAGTGGTGCTTTATTGAGGTTTTGTTGTTTTGTTCTTTATGTATTTTATTCGTTTGTATATTTGTTTGATATTTTATTCTTAAAACAATAATCATTGCAATTTGATAATTTCTAGAAACAAATTCAAAAAGATTCTCGCTTATTAAAATTGAACAATATAATGATGCCTCGTCCAATGATATATAACAGTTTCTTTTCATACATAATATAGAATAAAAGAGTAGTTTACATGGAATAAATTGAAATATATGAAAAAAAACAGAAAATTCGTACTAAAACATGTTTTTATTTTGTGAAATACAGTATATTGCATATATACATTACGATAAATATACATCTTTAAAGAACCTCCTATCTTAAAAATGAGCGATGATTATGAAATAGCCTTTACCTGAAAATTCAAAAAGATACTCATATGGAATACTTTAACAATGGATCGTTTATAACATCTGAATGTTATACGAGTATAACATATAGTATTGTAATGCTTATTTTCATATTCATAAACTTTTTTTATAAACTGAGTAGACATTCAAATTAAATGAACCACAACTTAACGGAACGAACACTTTTCACATGTTCCCCTTCATTTCGCCCCTATTGTCCCATTACATGAATATAAAAACAACTGTGATATGTACTCAACATTATATAAAACCCTACATATTTACAAAATGCTACAGTTCTTTGGTTACCAATAGCTACCGCAGCGAATGAGCGGTAACTAAGGACGCTATGGTTATAAACAATGACGTCACTAAACAGGAAGCAGAACTGGAACCTTCTTCCGGGCAGTTGGGGCCTTGGCATTCGGAGGTTGCTTAAAACGAAGAATAAAGGTATTACATTTGATATATTTCCAATATTTTCCTAATATGAACATTTTCAGTATACTTATGACCATTACCGGTAATTGTGTAATTTCAAAATTTATAAACGAACGCACTCTCAAGATATCGAGCAAAGTGATAAGGACAATGTAAATTTGTCTTAATTATTTACGTTTTTCATTCGCCATTTTTCCTGGCAGTCATAAAATGGTCGAAATATGTTGTTCCAATTACGACTGAGGATGTGCCTTTTGAAATTATAACACTTATATATCAGCTATATATATTTATAGAGCATATCCTCAGATGATTACCGAAAAGTCCCTGATCGTTGCTTCCTTCACAGATGTATTAAGATAAAACGAATTGGTATTCATCATAACATAGTTCAAATTAAAACGGCAACTTACCGAAAAGTGTGACGGTAGCGAACCCGGTTCCCTGATCGTTGCTTCCTTCACATATGTAATCCCCATAATCATTGGCCTGAACCGTCCGAATGACCATTTGGAACCAGCGCTCGTGGGTACCTAGAAATTAAAAATATGCGAGGGATACGTGCAAATAAACTATAATAATTTGCAATTAAAAGATATAACCCCGAAATATATGATCCCTGGTACTTTGTGCAAGGTTTCAATATGTTCATTTCACATATGATGTGTTAACTAGGATTAAGTAAGGAGAATGTTGATAACAAGATGATTCGGAGATCACGCATGGATGATCATTTGGGCGGGAGAAAATGTATATTAACGCGATATTTTCTGGATGCTTGCCTGAGGGTAGTTCATTTATAACACCTACTGAGGATATTGGCACGATAAAGTCAAATATTGAAAAAGGAATAGCTTAGTGAATCCTTAGTGATGGGGTAGGGCTTTTGGTTGATTTCATAGACTTCATAGAGAAAAGGGGAGTTTATCCTTGATACTTACTGAGGATATTGGCGTGATTGAGCAAGATGTTGATTGTGTGTTTGTTATATTTTTGACTTTACTGAGGCATTCCTTAACTTACACAGTGCTTCCAACTGATGGAAGAAGGATAATATATATTTATACGAGAGTTTAGAGGCGCTGGTTAACAGGATGGTTTTAAGAAGGGGACATAAGGCTTTCAGAGTAGGAGACCGCTATTTAAACTTACTTAGAATATTGGCGTGATTGAGTAAGATGTTGATGGTGTGTTTGTCGTCATTGCTGATTGGCATCCAGTTGCCGCCATCTTGGACGAAATACCATTGTAGTTCCGGTTCCGGCCATCCTGTTGTAAACAAAGTGAAAGTTGTTTTAATTTATTATTAGATGATCATAAATGGTATATTTTGTGTGATTAATATATTCATTTTTTTATAATGATAGTTTTATACCAACTCAATATGCGCCATCGCCTTATAATATTATGTAACGATTGAGGAAGCTTTTTCCATTGAATAGGAAGAAAAACATATATTAATGACGTCGCGTCACATTAATTGAATTATAAATTCAACAACCTGCAATAGTACATTCTATCGTCACATCCAACATCCGGTTCTCGGCTTGACCATACGAGCTCTGTATGGGCCGGGCAACAGGGCGGGAAATACACCAAAATTTTAACGTATACATACGACGTCGCGTAACGCCTTTTCAAATTAGAATCAACCAACCTGCTATAGTACACTCTATCGTCACATCCAACATCCGGTTTTCCGCTTGGCCATACGAGCTCTGTACGGGACGAGCGACGGGCCGGAAGAATACCAAAAGCGTGACGTCATGAACGGCCGGTGGACGGACGTTGTTGTCGGCAAGGCAACGGTAAATGCCGCGGTCCTCCTGGCTGACGTTGACTAATGCTAAGGTTTCATTCTATTCGAGAAACGATTGAGAAGTAAAATATCAAGAAATATGACTCGATAGAAGTATACTCATTTTGTGAGACTTGCAATAGATACAAAAATACATTGATTAATGTGCAATTTAATATCATATGATATTTAATAATATCATTAACCTAATTGCAGGCAGTTGATAATGTAGATGCAATCTGTATATAAAGAAATATATTTTACGATTAATGGTTCTTATTACATTATTTTGAGTCACGACCATATGCAACATATGTAGCTTCGATTCCTCAACACCCAGTTACGGTTGACGTCTCTTTATATACATACCGATAACAGCAATAACCATGAGGTTAAGGCGCTAAACCACTGATACAAAATTAAATACATAGACTCTACATATATCTGCATAGATTCTACAATCTTACCATTTGTCTTAGATTCCCAGTCGGCAGTAATCCCGCGTTGACCCGAACCCATGTGATATTTGGAGTAGGATAACCGGAAGCTTGGCAAGTGAGGTTCACAGCCTCTTTTTCATAAACGGACACTGTGTTTGAGGTACTACCCATGATGACTGCAGGGGGGACTGGGAAAGAAGAAAATAATTTCGTTTTTTTTTTTCAATTTATGATATAAATGAAGCATAATGCAGGTCAATGTGTCCACAGTCCGTTTATTTTCCGTATACCGATGCAGTATTTGATGTACTGTCCATGGTGCCGCCAGAGCAAACTAGGAATAAAGAATACATATAGTTTTGTTTTCAATTTATGATATAAATGAAGCATTATGCAGGTTAATAATATTATGTCGACAGTCCGTTTATTTTCCGTATACCGATGCAGTATTAATGTACTGTCGATGGGAAACTAGGAATAAAGAATAAATATAGTTTTATTTTCAATTTATGATATAAATGAAGCATTATGCAGGTCAATCTAGCAACATTGCGTTTCTCTTTCGTACATCGATACAGTTTTTGATGTACGTGATATTTGGTGTGGGATAACCGGGAGCTTGACAAGTTAAGTTCACAGCTTCTGTTTCGTAAACAGATACAGTGTTTGAGAAAAAAAACTGTGTTGCTTGTTCGGCGGACTATATATTAGAACATATTATTTTCTTAATCATATGTCCTTCACACAGCAAGTATAGCGTTGTCAACATATTACTAATATGTAAATATACGATAATTATTTATAAAGTTATACATGTACCAAAAATATTTCACTTGGATTCTTTCTTTCTTTTCGAAATTCAGTGAAATCCATATCTACCAAGGATTTGCAACTTAGCTGTAATACCATGTAACCCATTTTTATTTACTGCACAGTGTTTTCAAAGTTTTTTTTTTCGTGAAAGTTTATTCGACGTTGAAGAGCACGGTATATTTTCCTGCATTGCGTGGCACAAAATCATAAAATATGGTTGATACTTACTTAACACAATAATTTCTCCGTCTTTCGACGGATGTTCGTTGTCGCCTCGCACGTGGATTTTACACGTGTAATTCCCTGCGACACATGGCTCAATATACATAACTAGATAAACATAAATATAATATATATAATACTCACTTAGCGCAATCATTTCTCCATCTTTTGAAAGATGTTCGTTGTCGCCTCGCCCGTGGATCTTACACGTGTAATTCCCTGCTTCACATGATCAATATATATAAGTATATATACATAAATATGATATATAATACTCACTTAAAACGATCATTTCTCCGTCCTTCGAGGGATGTTCGTTGTCGCCTCGCACGTGGATCTTACACGTGTAATTCCCTGCGTCTCGTGGCTCAAGACGGTTGATGATGATCTCGTATATAGTGCTTTCTTCGTCTTGGTGCATTTCAACCTGCAATCGTATAATTTGTATATTGTATCTAAATTTAACAAGTGTTATGAGTTTGAAGTCTTGTGTTTAAGGGACGCTACCCTATATAGCCATTTTAGACCAAAGTCCCGCATAATATCAAAGGGAAATTATGAGATTTCGCCACCCTCAAAATGGAGCCATAAAGTTTCTAATGGTTCGATGAGCCTTCTTTTTCTATTGGTTGATGATGATTTCGTATATCGTGCTACTTTCGTCTTAATGCATCTCAACCTGAATCGATTTATTTTTTCTTATATTCATCAAAATGTTTATTCTGAAGTTCCAAGCAAGAAACGCAGAAAAGCTATTGCAAGCAACTTTACAATCTCCTACCAGAATAAAGATTTCAAGAAATCAAATGTGTATGAGGTTATTCTTTCACAGATTTGTTTAAAAAGACTAAAATTAGATATAAATTGCACTGGCTTATGTACTTACAAATAGAATTCTCGAGAAAATTTGAATTTTCGAAAAAAATCTTTATTCTGTTCTGAAAAAGTTGCAAGCAAGGAAGAGCTACTACCAGAATAAACATTTACCCGAATAAATCGTTGAGTGCCCCTCCTGAATGAGTTCAATATGTATTTAAAGAGTACATTAAAATTGTAATGCTTAATATGGTTACGCATGGATCTGTGGAAGAATATTCACAATATTTGAAACGCAACGAAATGTTCGGATAGCGGTCGTTGGATACCATGAAAAGGCATAGAATACCTCAAACTTCTCGCCTAACAAAAAGCTCAATTCAGACAGAGTACCGAATTTATTGATCCACACTTATTCAAAGTTCTTATTCATTATTCGCTTTTTCATAAATGTGATCTTTTTTATACACACTCTTTATATATATTTCATGATTACTTATTATTTGATTACACATATCAATTGTCCGGAAAAATGGCTACATTTTTGCTTTGCCAAATGTGAATAAAGATCCTATGCTGGCTGTAAGGGCAAGTACAACCGTAAGTGATATCAAACAACACGACGTTGCGAAATTACAAAAGGATGTTATCATTTGTTCCAGTTTGAAACGTTTACGGGGGTAGTCGAGACGACGTTGTCATGACGCCTCACTGATGTTGAACGAATTCTTGAACGTTACAGTTGCGACGTCTCTCCGACATTGAAACTTAGAATTTCCGTCTGTCCGTCTGTCTGTCCGTCTGTCCCGTTTGATGTGGGGTACTTTGTGCACGCGAGTTTGGTCTAAAGCAATTAAGCTAAGGCTTTCACACACGTATAAACTAAGGTCTGAAGTCGTGCCTCGTCAAGATTTTATCTGGATCGGTTGAAAATTGTCGATTCTGGAGCACTTTAAAAATTGTCGATTTTAAACTTGTTATTCAGATGCCAAGCACTTTGTGCAGGCGAGTTTGGTCTGAAGCTATTGAGCTAGAGCTTTCAAATTTTATACACGTATAAACCAAGGTCTGAAGTCGTGCCCCGTTAAGGTTTTATTCGGATCGGTTGAAAATGGTCGATTCTGGAACACTTAAAAATTGTCGATTTTAACATTTTCACCCGATGTTAAGTACTTTGTGCACGCGAGTTTGGTGTGAAGGAATTGAGTGAGAGATTTCAAAGTTAATACACATATAAACCAAGGTCTGAAGTCGTGTCTCGTCATAGTGTCATCTCGATCAGTTGAAAATTGTCGATTTTGGAGCATTTTAAAAAGTAGCGAAAAGATCATATTCAGATAAGCAATCATGCTTATATAAGCATATGTTTAAGCAGTCATGCTTATATCAGCATATTAATCAGCAAATTAATAGAGATGTGTTAACACCTATCTGGGGAGCCTGGTGCATTTGGAATTGGCTTACAAAAGTAATCGTGCTTATATAAGCATATTTGCTATGTAAGTTAAATGATATTTTTGTTTCACTGGCCTTGTCAGCTGCGTCTCAAAAGTATCTGGAATGTGCTTATAGAAGCATAATTAATGTAATAAAATTATCTTTTTGCTTCACTGGCCGTGTCAGTTGCCTCTCAAAAGCATTTTGGATGTGATATATGAGCTCGTGCTTATAAAAACATATTTTCTTTAATTTATAAAATGAGGATACTTTTGCCAACTGGTCTCATCAGTTCAAGAAATGTCTTCAGAAAGAAGTGAGTGATGATGCAAGATGTTACTCTGTGTTTCTTTCATCACATGATCTTGTTTTTTTCGTTAAATAGTTCGTTATTTCCAAGGTTAATTTTAATTAAAACTGACCATCCTGCATATACGAATTGTTGAAGGTCACGGGGGATCCAAGGTCACTGACCTTCTAGTTCCAGTTGTTTGAAACGTTTACGGTGGTAGTCGAGACGACATTGTCATAACGCCTCACTGATGTTGAACGAATTCTTGAACGTAACAGTTGCAACGTCTGTCCGACATTGAAACGTCCAATGACATGTAAATGACATCTCGGTGATAACGCCATCTAACATCACCTTCTTATCCGATAAAAAAAAGAACAAGTGTCTCACCTGAAATTTGGGGTAACCATTGACAACCGTATTGTGCACTTCATCGATGACAATCTTGTCATCTTCTGATAATGTGGTTTCTGTATCTTTGTGTATCCAGTAAACCTTAAAGGAAAGAGTGAAAAATTAGTGCGTATAACAAAGCAAGAATGAACTTCGTGAAAATGTAAATACGGTATTTTTCTCTATAGATCTACTTACCCTGTAATTTATTCTATTAGAAGCGAATTTTAACAAATGGAGAGCAAAAAAAGTTCCTTATAGACAACCTTTCAGTGCCATCAGTGGCCATTCGCGAATTTGGTGAAAAATAAAGTAAAGCCAGTGGATTCGGTCTCACTTTATTTGATACCGATTTCGCAGACATAGACAATCCCCGCTTGCATAGAACTTCATCATTAGTTCATGTTGACCTAAAATAAACTCAAACGAGGTCAGCATGAGGGCATGATGAAATTTATACAAGCTGGGGAAGACGTCAAGAGTAGTTTAACCACACAATTACATTTTTCTTCTATTGTAATTTATTTAATTGAATACATACGGGATTGTCCATTTGATTGATGATCGTACAGAACAGCCGGCCGGTGACTCCCATGCGCTTGATTTCTGGTAGAATGATCTCGGTAATCTCCGGATCCTGGGCCAACACTTCGGCTGTTTACGGAATTTTCGGAAAATTAAGATATACATATTCACATATACCATTTTTAGTTTTGCGCCTTAAATTCAAATATCTTTATACAACATAAGCAATTGTTTAACAAACGCAGCTTGTCGATACGTTGAATTAAGGGATAAAAGGATCCTGAGCCAACATTTCGGTATTTTCGGAATATATGTATATACATGAACATGTACATGTTTACATAATTATATATATGATAATATTATTTAAGAAATATGAAAGATCCATTTGAATATTGCCCTTTTTGGAACAGAAAGTCGTGTGCACGACAGGCAAGTTCACGACTTCTTTTAATGTCCCAATGTTGGATAAAATTATTTCGTCCATAAATCCGTCGTGACGTTGCAACAATTATTTTCCTACGTCTGTGACGAAACAAAGACCTCCGAATGCATGTATATATGGACCCTAAATCGAACGTTCTCTCGACGTTGCTCGACTTCTTCCCGTTTATATAGATTCTTATATAGAATTATGAAGGAAAATTAGAAATGAAGTTCTGATATAATTAACACATATACAATTTTCAACTCTGTTTTAATCGCAAATATCTAATTAGAACAATGAACCACGTATTTCATAAGTATGAAGTTTAAATAATGATTACGTTTATTATGTGCCTGATTATTATTTCATGCTTTATTCAATAAATATAACAAATATAGCAAAGATGTAATTTGACAGAAATGCGATTGGGATAAGAAAACCTACCTGTGAAATATGAACAAATTACTATCAAAATCACACATTTTACCGACTTATCCATTTTAAGTTAGGTTTAAGAATAAACTATAATCTTCTCAAACACATTTAGTGATTTTTGTTATGATCAACTCGTTTTACATATATGTATAATATTCAGGTGAAATGGATCGGGTATCGATAAACTTTGACCACTTATTCATAACAAAAGAGATAAGGATTCATTGTGCGCTTAAATGTGTCATTAGGCGCCCAATCAAAGCACTATTATTTGCGGTCACAAGATAACATACAGGACTGGACCAATTCGCAGATAAACCTCAATGTAAAACGAAAAGGGGAACAGACGATGTCATTAATCATTATAAATAATAAAACAAGAATGAAGATAATTAATTGTCTGAAGCATTTACGATAACCCTTAAAAAATAAGAAAATATACTTTCTGTAGGTTTGATTTATTATGAATCCGGCTATATCCTGTAATGGTCCCCTTTAATCCGTTTAGAGGGTTTTAATCGCTATGATGCCCGTTGTTTCGTTTATTGGAAATTAACCACAGGGGGACTGATACAGGATATAGCCATGAATCCTCTTATGATCAAGACATAACGATAAAGTTCGGAATTAATTTTTTTTTTAACAAACCGATGCAACAGCCATCATAATTATGATTTATTTGAGATTTGAAATAATATAAGATATTTCAAGTCTTTATGTGAATTTCCGTATATAATTTTTGAAAATTCGAAAAGAAGAACTTACTTTTGTTTAGATCAAAAGAAGTTTCATCAATAGAACAATCTTTATTTCGTATACTGAAACATTTTATATCCAACACAACATCTTTGAAATTTTAAGATAAATTTATTTACGCAGATTTAATAAATTCAAATAGCAAGCAATTTTCTTTTTCTAAGAAGCTAATAATAGAAAGGACATTTAACGACCTTTTAAAAGTATATTGTTGACACGTGCATGAAACGTAGAAATAACTCAAGAAATAGTTATCATTATAAAAAAAAAACATATTTCGCAAAAACTAGGTTTATTATTTATAGATGAACATGCTGGAGGATCTAGCTAAATAAGTTTTTTTTTTCGAGTTTATTTCTCTTACGAACCGTGCTTTTCAATGTGTTTTAATCAATTGACCCACTAGGCGAACAACATCCTCAGGACGTTGCTGGACGTTTCACGTCCCGACGTCCGCGACGCAATAAGGACGTCGCCAAAATGTCAAAAACGACACGTCCCTGCGATGTCCTTAAATGACGTCAATGGGACGAATTTTTCACAACGTGACATATTTACACATCCAGAGTATGTCAATAATCACACGTTGTAAGGACGTGCTATTAATGTCGTCCTAACGACGTTGTGAATCTGACGTCCCATTGACGTGACAATGTGACGTTGAAAGGACCATATATTTGGTTCAGGACGTAATCTGACGTTCTTAGGACTTAATTAAAAGACGAACTTACCGAAAACACTTATTGTTTAAGAGTAATGCGAATACCCCTCCAAAAATTGAAAATTTTGATTTTTGACCACTTATAGTAGGAAATATTTTGATTTCAAATTGGAATATGATAGTCCAGAAAAATATATATTATAGTCCTCATAAATGTATATATATGATATTTATGTATTAAATGATTTTGATATTTAGATAAAAATGTGCGTGCCATTAAGATTACGTCCGATAATTGGCCGTCCTTAATTCGTCCCACAACGGACCAGTTTAGGCAACGTATTTATAGTCTTTGTGGACGTTTTTTTTACACACGTCCTTTCGATGTCAGATATGGACGGCGATGCGACGTCTTAAAAATGACGTCCGGCAAACTTTCATACAGGCCCAGTAGAGGCATGAAATGGGACGTCATGTAAAGACGACGAGGGGACATGATAAGAACGTGGCCTTGCCGAGTGGCTCTTCCCCAGTTGAAGATTATCTCATCATAAGCTCATGCGGACCTAAAATACACTCATATGAGGTCAACATGACGTTATGATGAGGTTTTGTGCAAGCTGGATTATGAGAAACTCAAAACGCGTCTGGACTTTTAACATCACAATGAACGTTTTCGAGTTTCCCATAAGTAAAACATGGCATAACACAGTTTGTTAAGCAAAAAGATCAGGAAAGTGCCCCGCTTGGTTTTTGAGGAGAAATGGCACAACACAATAATTTATAGAGGAGGGCAAACGATGGGGTCCATTCTCCTATTACCTTAGAAGAAGTAGACTATGTGCTTATCACATGGTCCCCAATATCGTTAGTTCTCGACAATCAATGCAAGCTAGAATCACGTCTTAAGGAAGTATATTGCTCCTATTCGTATCGGATAATCACTATTTTGAATTAGTTTCGAGCTCTAAATAGGTAGTGATTAGCTGTTTTTACAACAGTTTCGATCTTGAAAAAGAGTGTTTGTTAAGTTTCGTTGAGGAATCGATTTAAATTTGAAATTTAGATATAGAGCTCTATTGGAAATATGCCTTGAGGAGAATACTGATTTTGTTTAGCACTGGTGTGTTAAGTTGTTTAAAGTTGAGAATGGATACAGCTGTGATTTTCATGATAACTGTGATTTCAACCTTATTTACAAGTAAGTTTATTATCTTAATTATCCTAAATTTGTTAAGGCAATTGGAGACGACTATTTCCGCACGAGCTGTTCCTCACAAAAGGTGTTCCCAAGCAAATCCCAGCTGGCTTGGAGATTTTGAGAAAATTCGTTCTAGCTTGGAGATTTTAGCAATTTGAGGAACAGTTTTTTGTTGTTGATAATTTGTATATTTTGTGATAATCTATAAGAACAGTTAATTGCAAATTGATCGTAATTACTTGCAATTATCTTATAACCTGTTATTTGTAATTAATGATAGGTAATTTAGTTATAATCAACAGCTTAATTGTTGCAAAAGGTGTTCCTTTTCTGCTCAAAGCTGGCTAGAAAAGGAGGAACAGCTCAGCTGGCTTGGAAAAAAGGGACACCGTTTTGCAAAATGCTATTGTTCAAAAAGGAGTATTTTGTTGTTTTTCGTCTTTGTAAAGTTGTTTAAGGTGATTTAACAACTTTTAAAACATATGTCGTGGGGTGCCCTTCAATTAATGTCTGAACAAGTGCCTCATCACGATAAATTACGTTTACCAATAGCCGACCACGAAAAATCAGCCGTTTAGGAATTTAGAACAGAATGAACCATATAAAAGAGCCGCACGGGGGCACAAGTATATTTTATGGGTATAATAACAAGTTGATGATAAATTATTATTAGTGGTATTATATTATTATTATAATTTATATTAAGAGCCGACCGGGGTGTGGGTGCCCACTATGTTTCACTTATATAGACATATAAGGTCACGTTCACGCAAACAAAGCCCGAAAATAATGCAAAAAAAAAAAAAAAAAAAAAAAAAAAT
>LQRL01000761.1:0-13326 GCA_001703475.1 Hydroides elegans
ATAAGTCATTTCATTTTTTAGAAGATGAGAGAAACATTTGGATATTACCGATCAGTTAACTATGTAAGATTAATACAATCTATTTTTTGCACTTATTCTTTAGCCCACCAATCGGATTTCGGACCCTCCTCCTCGAAGCGACGCGCTTCATCAACCCATAAACCAGTCGCCTTCCTCGCCTATCCCATAACAGAACAATTCTACTATCCCGCCTATTCGAAAGTCTTTTTCCCGGGCGTCATAACCAACATTGGCGACCACTACAGCGCAACCAACAACACCTTTGAATGTCCCTTCCGTGGCGTCTATATCATTAGCCTAACCGTTAAAGGGTGGTATGCCTATAAGAGTCATTATTCGATCATGCGTGATGATGTTGTGATGGGTTCAGCGGATGTCGATTCCGATGAGGTCATGATTTTTCCGACGGGCACAATGGTGTCGGTTATAGAGTGCGAGGCTGGGCAGTTAGTGTGGGTGAGGGTTGGGGATTATCAGGCGAGTTTAATGGGAGGGAGTGCGTGGGAGTCGGTTTTCAGTGGGTATATGTTGTATTCATATTAGAAATAAAATGAGTCATAATATTTCATAATTTTCATCATTTTATAATATGCATTTTTTCGGTGGATATGTGCTGTATTCGTATCAGGAAAGTAATATAGAGTGTCTCATAATCTTCATTTTCAGTAGAATTATGCTGCATTCGTAACGAAAATAAAATAGGTTTTTTAAACTCTAATAAAGAAGATAGTGAAATAAACGAGATAGACCTACTGGCCTTTTCCGCCGTTGAAACACACCCTTAAATATGATGCTAAATCAGAAACAAACATGTCGACTCTAACATTCGGTACGAAACTTACAGCCGGTATAGCTACTCACGGAGCTACTCACGCTTATCACATAACTATTGGCGTGTGCTAATAACTAAATATTCAAATGAATTATTTACTATAACAGCCTTATTTGAAAATATGAAATGAAATATTAGAGTAAGTATTTTGACAATGGTTTTTTTAGCTCTATGAAAAAAATCCTCGGCGGAAACTTCCCCTTCATTTTACAGGTTATGAAAGAGCACATCGATTTGTTACCTCCGAGACCCCCACAATGGGGAAAAGCCCCTACGTTTATAACCTAGCATTTTAATTGAAAAGTGCCCACTAATTCATAGCAAAATAATGATATTGAAACAGAAGGTGTTGATTTATTTCTGTGCTTACTATAATGTGGCACGGAATTATTTAAGCTGTAATAACATTTGTCTCAATTATTTTATTCTTTTCAAAATATATCCATATGAAACAATTAAGAATTTGTCATATTTGTCAAAAAACTAATATCCAGAGATATGTGTTTAAATTTGTGTATATTTGGGAGCAGTTTGAGAAACTTAGAAAATGTTGCCGATTCTTAAATTGTTGAAATCTTTGTAAATTAAACAGAACGTGCCCCCCTTCTGTTCCCTGTCAATGATTCAGAGAGACATACATGTCTTGTTTGACACTTAAGGGGACGCGTGCAATATTATAAAAATCATTCTCAATATTCTATTTCGACAAAGCATTGCAGACCATCTAAAAATGAAAATCTTTAAAAGTAATATGGGTAATAAACACCCATAGTAAAAATTGAACAAAAAATCATTTTTGACCCTGCTTCACTAAAAACGCCGATTGTAAACATAACATATTTTAGCATTAATCTTCTCTTATAGATTTAAGGGCTATACAATCAAGAAAAGCCCATTGAAATCATATGAAATTCATGTGCTCAGGTTGCTTGAGAGAAATGGGAACCTTTTTGTGAGACATACTACCACAAGGGCCTAGCCGCATAGAGAGTTTTTTTAGCGTGTATTAACATATCACCCTAAAATCGTCATTTTCAATGAATTCCTGATGGGAACTCAAACACCATCAAGAAATGAGCGTTTTTAATTTACCCATAAGGAATTTATTGAAATTAACACATTGTTAAGATAAAAAAACATCGAAAAAGATTTCCATGTGACCAGGCCCTTAAGGAATTTTTCCTCTTAATAAATGTATAATCCATGATATAAATAAAGGAAAACGAGAACGTCCCCATCCGCCCGGATGAATCTGGCTACCTTAGATCTTAGAAAATAGCGAACATATCCAAACCGTAGATCTATCATTTATTGAAGCCTAGATCCAGTTTCAAATCAATGTTTGATAGGAATCATTTGTTTGTCATATGTCTTTCTATTAAGCGCGCGGTCTTTACTACCACCCTCAAAAAATCAAAACATCCGGGATAGAACATGTGAGGGGAGGCACAACGATTTTATATCAAAACTTTAAACACAATTGGAATTCTCGGCAAAGTCCAGAGGCACTTCCGGTTGAAGTTTAGAGCTTGTACCCATTGGCAGTATTTGAACTACACCAAAAAAAAAAATATATTTTTGCAACTATTTAGTCTGCATATATTTATTTAAAATAATCCTATTTTGTTATATGCTTTCTTTTTAAAATGCAATTTATTCGTGTTTTTAGCCGTGCCACATTATAGGAGCTTACTGTAAAAAGATTAATGTGCATAATAATGCAACAGAGGTTTTGCCTTGTAAGGTGTGGAATGCCCTAATGCGTATTGCAGTTTCTTATTGGATTTGAACACTTTAGTTTGTACGCCTCCCTATGATTCCTGAATCATAACTCCATTAATATATGTTAAAAAAACTACAGAACTCTTATATAATGATAATCACAATACTTTGAAGATATCCGAACATATATAGACTTAAATATCGAGAGGGATATATATCGAGCAATAACAACCAGCGATTCCAGATTAATTTCCGTCAATGTATATCAGAGGCGTGCCAAAATTGCACGAATGGTATTAACGATATCATGTATTTGTAACCACAGAAGGGTAGTTATGACAAATGAAGGTCCTGCATGGGGCAGCTCTCGACCACACATAGGAAATGTCATCGGCCTCTAAACCAGCAGGAACGCTTTGGTCATCGAATTGTCTCGTCCTCCGTGCAAAGTGCTACATACTAGAATTTGGAATGTACTTTCAATAATAGTAATCTCTTTAAAATTTCATTTGGCTAGTCAATGTATTTCACCAATATTATCATAGTATCGTTCTTAACGTGTGTATTCTAGTAACGTGGCATATCATCGATTCAAAAATATGTTATAGCTTTTCATATTTGTGTTTTTTTTCGCATTTATGTCAGTATAGCTGTGTATATATTGAAGTCAATTTGTGAAAACTGCGTTAATTGAAATTTGCTTAGATTTTCAGTCAATATCAACATACGCTGGTTCACTCTGCAAATGTCAACAATGTCTAGAATTTCTTGACATCAACATACATTGAACTTTTCCACGAACAAAAAAAATATTCGAGAAATAAATAATGTTCGCAAATCATCTACACCCTAGTTTAATATATCGATTAATGAGGCACTGTAAGGCTTAGGGATCAACTTTGCTTCAATAATAGGACTATGTAAGATAATTATAAAGACCTTTAATGGCTAAGATTTACAAAAAAATAGTTCGCAAACATGGGAGTGATTCGGTCCTTTAGAAGTTTCATGTTTAGTAGACAGGTCGACAGGTCGACAGGTAGACAGGTCGACAGGTCGACAGGTAGACAGGTCGACACGTAGCGACTCAATGCAAGTACGGTAATGGTATATTGTGAAATCGAATATACCCGCAGAATATACATATATCGGCCTGTCAACCACATGCTTTTATGATTCGTTCATAAAATTATACAATATGGCTTTACAATGCATATCAACAACTGTTAGTACTCGCAGATGGCTACCTGTCGACCTGTCGACCTGTCGACCTGTCTACCTGTCGACCTGTCTACCTGTCAACCTGTCTACCTGTCGACCTGTCTACCTGTCGACCTGTTTACCTGTCGACCTGTCTACATGTCGACCAGTGTACACACTCGTCACTCACGCCATGTTATCTGCATCATAATAAAAAATAGTTCTGCAAAATAAAATATCATTGCGCGTAAGTGTGTGGGGAATTCTAAAGCTGTTCCCCTTAAAATTTATACATATGAGAGTCACTGGATTCAATAACACAATGGCTATTGCCATCTAAGTAGAGTGAAACATGGGTTTCGTCTTTAACATAATTCGATGTGTGGTGGATGCTGCTAGTAATGCACGATCCTTTTTATAGAATCTAAATCTCATCAATCCGCAATTGCGTATTTCTCTATATTTATCCCTATCTGTCTCTATCTAATTAAACAGCAAATTCACGGCCTTCTGTCCGTTAAACAATTAGCACTGACGTAGCATTGCCTTTCATAACACTTATTCTATCATATTGCCTTCATCATGTTGAAATATATCTTTGATCAATTCCATTGGTAGATCATTACTTTATGAAAATAAATTTATTAAGAATTAATAGTGATGTTTTCACTAACGATATAATACGTTTAGCATATCGCAGTTATCTATTCATCGAAAATCATATCAGTCAAACCGCTAAATTTCAGCGTTCGTAGACAATGTCTAGAAATAATAGCCCATACCAAAGTATAAATCATGTCACATGATAAGAGTAAAAACTGCGTGTTTGATTAAAAACACTACCTAAAAATCCAAATATTGCGCAAAATATGCCCGTCGTATAAAGGCAAAGGAGATAGTTGGTCTTATTTTGCCAATTAAGCTGTACAGCCATTAGAAAGAGCGGTAGAAAATTAAAACATGAACGAAATAAGTCAATAGTAATATAATAGAATAATAAGCAATATTTTCCTGGTCCTGTTTCGAAAAACATAGAGTTTATATTTGCCCATAGAATTATACAAAGCGTACAGTACACTTTTTTAGTGAACATATTGCTGCAATACATAAAACATGAGAGTTGTGTCAGGGTTCGCTAATTACATGCTCTTTGAGTTAATGTAATTACAAAGGGATTATCTATAGGTACAAATGACTTAATTCAAAGTAATGTTTGTGATCATATTTTTGTGACTATATTTGCATCTATATTTGCATCTATCTTTGCATCTTTTTAATTACTTGCGACGTGCTTTAATGATTTCTTAGTGTTCAATAATAGTGCTCTACACGACTTAATATGATGTGTATAATTTCTTGTCGTTGCGAGAGCCGTGGATCCACAAAGGTAGATACAACTAGGTAGTCCCCAAGGTATAAATATGAAGTAATGAAATCCGGAATAAAATTTCTACTGAAGAAGATCACTCCGATCGAAACCGGTCTGGAGTATAAAAATAAAATATCATTCAAATAAACAAGGAGTTTAATTTCATTAACACAAGGAACAGTCGTGTAAAAACTAGGATTTCATTAATGATTTCTTGTGATATATGAATATATGGAATTAACTTTTAATTTCTATTACGCACCTCTAAAGTCTTCAAGCACATCGTGCGAATAAATATTGAAGTAAATAAATTTCTATTTTAAACGTTATGCTTTCATTGGACCTTCTCAATCATGTGTTTAAGAACGATTGGTCATACTTATCTATTGAATCATACTTATAAACTATACAATGTAAGCATATAGATTTACAAGCAACAAGAATGATGCAAAAAAACTATTATAATATCTATATTTCCGTGGTTCAAATATTGTCTCAGTTATATTAAACAATCATGCTACCTATTGTGATCATATATAGCTGTTAAGATTGTTAATGGTAAAAGGAATCCATGTTTAAATGGCCCGATCATAATGCCTCCAATTTTGGCATCATGTGTCCAAATAAGGGTCAATAGTTCAACATTGATATATACAAAACATATGAATGTCTGCCATTTCAAATTCAAATTCAACAGTTACAAATAATATTTAGAGTGTTGCAATGAATTGGATGTATATGTCATTCGTTTAACAGTATATAACAAAGCCAATTAGATAGTCAAACTTATTAATATGTACGTTTTAATATAACTACTAGCTTACTCAAAAGCATTACAATATGCAATTTAATATTAGATTTTCGAGATTAACCCCTATGGAAGTAATTACTTTCGCTTCCCATACATCATGAATATGCACTTAACTTCACTGGGGCCATTTTGACCGGGGACATTGTGACCCGATACCGGTCAAAATAATTTATTAATGCGATACACAATTTATAAATATAGCATGTGAAAATAAACATTTGTCATATAATTTCATTAACTAACATTTTACTTATTTCCGTTATAGTGTTCTATTCTTGTCAAGTGGCGACACATAATACATACTTATTTATTATGCACTTGTATTGATAAATGTGACGCAGATTGCTGATGACACCTCTCAAATAGTTAAAAACCTCATATCAATATCGGTAACCTTGAGATAAGACAAGTATATATGTCGCGCATGCTGTAAAAACTTTGTATTCGCATTTATATTGATAAAATGACATTCAATGCATAATAAAACAAATTTTACTTTATTTGACAAATTAATATTTACACGATTGGAAAAGGTGCGTCAAAAGAACCTTTACTGCCGAAAAAAGAAGGACAAGTTGATATTAATCAATATCGAGTCACTGTTTATCCAAATATTGGAGCGGGTGCATTCGGATATGTTTGCGAAGGTCTTGATAAGGAAACACGCACACCAATTGCCGCAAAGGGAATCAAAGTTGTTATAGGAGGGCAAAATTATGCGGACCTCCAGCAAATGGCAATATCAGAAGGCATGAACATGAAGGCTGTGGATCATCAGAATATTGTTAAACTATATAATTTTTGTAGACATGAAGATACGTTTTGGCTTTTTATGGAGTTTTGTGAGCTGGGAGATTTTGACAAATATATGAAAAACAACCCGTCATTATCAGTTCCTAAACGATTCAGGATGATGTATGAAATAACTTGCGCAGTGGATTATCTCCATCATCACAAGCCCCCAATTATACACAGAGATATCAAACCAGCAAACGCATTAATGAAAACGGTAAATGGCGAGCACATTGCCAAGCTTACAGATTTCGGATACGCAAAGATTTATGACTATAGCCTGAGCAATCCAACATTTTCCAAAATGCTCAACACGTCCTCCGCTGGAACACCAAGCTACTCTGCACCGGAGTTTTTCCTCAAACCAAATGAAATCTTGGAATATACTGCAAGTGTAGATGTATTCAGTCTAGGATTGATGAATGCGGTCCTCTTACAGTACAGTTCAGACAACCCAACAACTATCCCCAACAGTTGTAAGTGATGTCAAAAATATATTTGTTGAATGATGTCGTTATTATCGACATTATTTGTTCACATTTGGCAATCTTTGAGTTAACCATCCGAGCGCACATCCCATGTATGATTATAGCAAAGTGTCATATAATTGAGCAAAATATATATTAGAGCCTGGGTGTTATGTATATATACAAAATACTATGCAATATTTGTATATTTTAATCAAAATAACTTTCTAAATTATGTTTTACATTCAATGTCAAGTTTGTTGAAAGGCATACGATTATCTTTGTGATATATTTGACATTCTAGTGGAAAATCGAAGAAATCACAGATCCTCTATTTTCGGTCGTGATATGGCAGACGCTTATAGAGAAGATAACCCTATGCCAGAAATAGTAGCTATTGAGGAGAATGACAACTACACGGATCGTAACCTGAGTCGTCTCATTTTGGATATGGTTTCATTTGATGGCTCTGAGAGACCATCTATTAAAGATGCAAGGCGACGACTTGGTAAGTTAAATCAATCATATTGTATCATAGAACAAACAAAACAAAGTTTTCATATTATAAATAAATGAATAGGCGGACAGGTGAATATAAAGATGGATGGATAGATAGATAAAAATAATATGTGACACAAACATTGATAGTTTCAAAACAAAGCAATCTATAATTAGTTTCAATATCATAAGGGGTTAATTCAGTTCATGCAAGAGATGAAATAATATCTACCAGATATGCAGTTTTAAAATAATATACTTCCACTTGAAGACCTTAGCACACTGCAAATATGTATATTATTTGATGTATGAACAAATAAATAGGGTTGTATATAAAAAAAATAAACAATAAACGGCCAAAGTTTGCTGAATGGAAACTTGCATCACTGTCGACATTTTAAAGGTTATTTGAAAAAGACTATTTATATTTCATAAGCAAGGGCTATTTTCTATGATTAATAACTTTCAAACAATTATTTCATTGACATCTATGGACAAAAATAAAATATTTTTATATGGCGATCTGACAAGAAACTAAAGCGTGGTGCAAATGACTATATAAATGTCATAAATAATAGACTTGAAGATCTTGTAGTATACAATTCCACAACCGCAAATATGTTAATTTATAATTCTATGTAATGAGGAAGAATTCCTTTTATGAATGTTTTTAAGACATTTTTTTAGATAAATACTGAACCCCATTGTATTATAATTATACATCCAAACTGACCATAATATGCTAATTGCTTTCAGAACACCTCATCAACAATGTCACCCTTAGCAAAATGCTACAATATGAATTACAAAAGATAAATGAAGTGAAATTATCAGACACGCCTTGTTCCCTTAAGA
Source organism: Hydroides elegans (assembly GCA_001703475.1). Lineage (NCBI taxonomy): Eukaryota > Metazoa > Annelida > Polychaeta > Sabellida > Serpulidae > Hydroides > Hydroides elegans. The sequence goes on from LQRL01000761.1 coordinate 8,568, forward strand.
TAATAAACGGCGAGCTTTGGAGTTGCCAAAACGATGGTATCACAGTGTATGACAAGGAGCTTAAACTGCTGCGTACTATAAAAACACAATACAATTTATCATGGGTATATAGTGTGGTGCTCCTTCCGGATGACACTGTGGCTATTGCTTGTGGATTTCTTAATAAAACGTCTAAGTCGGGTTTGTGCTATTTCATTTATTCATAATGTTTTAATTCGTATGTAAATTAAACAACATGTATATTATCTTGGTTGGATTATGTTGCATCCATTTCATCTCGCATTTACATGTTATCTATTTTAAATTTAGTCGCGTTCAATTCGTCATTGAACATGGTAGTATATATAACGGAATAAATATATGATATAAACAAACACGTACACCACAATGGGCAGGACATTGAATAGTTGGATTCATAATGTTTCTGCAACATGAATTTCAATTTTATATTGAAAAAAAACGTGTGCTATCAAGATGTGTTTTTTATGTATTAACTTTAACCCTAATCCTAGTTTAAGTGGAAATTAAGTCATTAAATATAGAAGAATAACTATTAGGTCAACTAGAACATTCTTATATATTGAGTGCATGTCCGTTCTTATACTGTCTTATACTATAAGTTTATTCAGTGCCCAAACCTTATCACCATGATAGAATCCAGTTAAGAAATAAAAAAACTACTTATTTAAAAAAAAAACATATTCAAATATTGATACGGATGTGTAACGTCATACTTTTTTGAATATGATATTTTCGAGAACAATGTATTTGAAGTATATGTTTTCAATGCACAATATAGTGATAGGTCATTCATGGTAATTTGATATCAAATCCAACTTTTTTCGTGAAACTAACATGATCACTTTATATATTCGTGTACAGTTGCTTGTCACATATGGTAAATCATTTTACATCGCGTATTCGAATGACCACAACTTTTATCAAAATTTGGTTTCAGGGGAATTTATTAGGACAATCTCAAAGGTTGAGTACAATGACTTGGCAGTACATGACGGCAAACTCTATGCTGCCGATTGGGTTTCACGTTCAATACACGTTTACGATTGCTACACATGGGAACGGCTTCACTCCATCAGCACACCATGCGTACATAGAAGTACAACATTTAATCATAACTTAAGTGTTAACTCAACAGGAATCAAGTTAAGCTGCCTTTGGCAAGAAGACCAAATTTACGTACTTGACCCGTATGGAACGTTGAAGCAAGCACATGGTCCCCGCATCACAATCGTGACATCATCTTCCTGGGATTTAGAGCAAAGTACCGAAGACAGCAGATTGAACCAGCCGATTCTATGTCAGGAAGACAACGGTGGTGCAGCGTTGGTGGCTGACCGCTTAAACAATCGAATGTTGATACTGACAGCAAAAGGACATTGGCGAAAGGTCAATATCAATAGTGAGCTACAGCGGCCGCTTGATGCAGTTTGGTGGAATGAAACATTATATGTTAGCACTTGGGGTGATGAAAAACTAACGATGTTTCAGTAAAAATTATGTTAGTCGTTATATAGAATATTTTTTATCATACAAAATAAATAATACATTTGCATTGCAGCGAGAATTGTCACAAGTATCCCACGACGAAACCATATCAGCCCTATCCGCTATAAACTGCAGTGGCTACCAGTAAATAAAAGGGTTTAAAACAACATCATGCTCCTTGTATTCCGAGCTTATCATCGAGTTACACCTGATTACCTTAATGAGCTGGCAATCAAATATATAACCGCCAGCCCTATGAAATCTAAAGATTCAAATGCCCTTGTGGTTCCAAGGTGAACCCGAAACGCTACGGACAAAGAGCCTTCGGTTATGCGGGACCCATCTTTGGAACTCGCAACCCGCCGAACTAAAGACGATAATTAGTTACGGATGTTTAAAAGTGCGCCTTAAAACATAACCTTTGGCACAAATGCTATCAGATATACGTGTGTAATCATGTGGATAGATAACATCTAAAAAAAAATGATTTTAGTGAACTTTCGAATCTTGATAAATGTACAGTGTCGCAGAATGTCATATGATAGATGTGGCACTATAAATAATATTACCATTAACATTAACATTCGAAACAGTTATTCCGTCGAAAAGCGTATCATTGCAATGGGTGAGTTTGTAGTAATACACTTTTGGAACTCGATTATTTTTTGGGTATTTTTTTCAGTAGAGTTTATGCTCCTACCTTTCAAAAACTTTTTTCTTTAGTTTCGATGTCAGAAATAATATATTGGTTCAGATTTCATTGTGTGAAAACATATAGTTTTGGAGAAAACTTTTTAGATTACTTCAAACGTCTACGTATACAAATAGTATAAAGTACCACGATAAGTATGCACCCAACTCTTGATTTTTGAACAATATACATAGGGATACAAAATATATCTACTTTTTTTTTGATTTGGTCCGAGCTCATTTTTTGCATGTTTTCAAAAATAGTCGTTGGGTGTTTAAGTGTCTCGATGTAAAAGTCATGAGCGGATATCAAGGGTGGCGAGGGTGGGATGGGTGTAAATATTTGTATATCTGTGTTTGGTAGTTATTCATATAATATTTGTTTGTTGTGCGAGTGAATTCCAAATGAACTTCGTGCGATTTCAAAACATTATTTGCGAAAGAATATGCGATAATTTAGAAATCCTTAAAAGTGCTCATTTTGTATTCATAAAAAAACAATCGTTACTAATAATTGTATATTAAAATTATTGTTAACGATGCTAAGACAATTTTGATTTGTTATATCTAACCATTTTTCGTAATTAATAAGTTAAATATATGACAATAGATAAATAAAAGTTATATAAAAACAAATAACGCTATGACAATATTAAAAACTTTGCTAGGAATCACTCTACATTCTACCTCACATTTTAAAAATCAGTATGCGTCACTGAAATGAAAATAGTTTTTTGAACGTCACTTTTTATTTGTTTTCCATTTTGTTTCATATTTTAGGAAAAGCTCGCCTTTTCCAATAGAAATTTGCAACTGTAAAAATGTTTACGATTGCAAAACCAGAAGCTGAAATATACGCAGTTAGTTAGCAGTTTTTTTGTACCAAATGCTATGCATTTCGATTTAAACATATGAATAGTTAGAAAATTAAATTGGAATAGTAAGGAAATATTTAAATGTTTTCAACCAAATGATCAATACTGATACAGCATATATCCGCTGAAAACTGATTCTCGATCACTGCTACCCATCATGTAAGTGTCCCCTTCGCATGATACAACCCACACATTCTGATCGGCATTACACTCCACAATTACCACAGCGGAACCCGCAGGAAAATGATCATTCACATAAACCGCCACGGTTGCTATGCGCTCGTAATCCGGGACGATGCAATACTTAACTGTCTGATAACTGTCATCGGATGAGATGCTTATGCTGAATAGATAGACACCGTCGTATTTGCACGTGAAGAAGCTTAAATAGGCGTTGTACATGGTCCCGATATTGCTTATAAGGCCACTGAAGCTCACGGTTTGATTGGGGTAGTAGTAGGAGGGCGATTCGGCGTAAGCTGAAAATCCTAGAGGGTCGAATGTTGGGGTAGGGGCAGCATTCTCTGCAATAGAAGAACTCATGCGTTCACTTTGGATGATGGGCTATGCAACTACAAAGCTGGTTTGCAAATTTGAAAGAAAATTTATTGGCTTGAAGATTCGAGGAAATTGTATCGTTAGTTGTGATAAATCCACATCTCGATTTAAGTAAAATATGTTTCTATTATGTGCTAAACTAAATTTACAGGGTGTGGTGATTGCAAAATGAACAATTAAGAAATATGTCTATAAAGGAATAAGATTTACTATCTAAGATATATTTTGCAGCATCTTCAAAAACGTTTCTTTAGATGCCCTTTGATATGATAGCTGATTTAATTATCCCTTTTGATTTGCAAACCTTTAATCATAAAGTAAAACAAACAGTTATATTTAGTTACCTTCGCCACAGTTGTAATAGATCTGCATATAATCGGCCAAATAGTTTTCTTCACATTCATCAATAGACGATCCCTGATACTCATACTGACAAGAAGTTCGATTTGTGCACACGGCTTTTAACTCGGCCCAGTCCCCAGGTCGGTTTTCGGGTACAGAGACTCGACAATCTGCCATTTGGTTGGGCATGCAGCATTCAGTGCTACCACAGGGAGAAATGTATTGGCCATAGTATGCCTCTGTTATGTTGATTACTCCACCGTCGAAACACCATAGCGTTATCGATTCGGAGAAACATCCGAAATCCGTTTGGCGGTCTAAATCGTCATAGAACAGAACATATATAGTTTATCCAATAATAAATTCAGTATTTTGAAAGTTTTAAGGAGTTGCAATTAAAGAAATAAGTGCAATTTGAGTATTGGATTATTTGATATATTCTTTAAAAAAACAGTAATCAATAAAATGTTGCCTCTTTTATCAGTCTTGTAATATGCTTACTGTAAGGCGTTGGAGTCGACGAAGCTTTGTGTTCCAAACTCTCAATCTTTTCGGTGTTCAGCGAAATAGTTCCTTTTAAAGTGCCAACGGTTTCTTTCAATGTGCCAATGGTTTCTTGTTGTAAGTTCATCTGCGATTGCAAACTTGCAATTTCGCCTCTCATCGTTTCAACAACGTCATTCTGCTGTGTGTGGGAATGTGAATATTATTCCATAAATCATATTCCCACTTTTCTTGCCTAAACCAAACGTCCGTTCCCTTGGTCCTCACTTGTCTCGTGCCGCCCC
>LQRL01000768.1:0-12975 GCA_001703475.1 Hydroides elegans
GGGGAGTATGCCGTTTACCTATAAGAAGATTCAGACGATGCTCCTAATCCCTGTTTGCATTAATGCGAGAAAATGGGGGTTGAGCAAACAAAACTAAAATGTACCAAAAAGGGCGATTTAAACTGCCGTGATACCAGTATTCTTTTACATTGTTCTCCCATCATACAGAGACGATAGCCCGCACATCTGGGATGACGCGATCTTGAACCCCTCTGTTGTCGAATCCATCGTGTTCAACCTAACTGATGCCTTCATGCAGGCCTTTCCCAACCACTCTGTGTACGCGGCACTCGGCAACCACGACTGGAGCCCTAAGAGCCAATTGCCGCCAACGCCCGATCCCATGTATACGACTATTGCTGAGAAGTAAGTTGTGAGACAATGCATGAGCTGGCTTTTGAGAACAATACAGAAATGCCCTTGTACAATCAAGGGAATGTACTTATCCCAGAGGGTAGCGAACTGGTGTTTAGCCGTATGTTTAAATGTAATTGATAATTCTATATATGAGTTACTCATCACCATTGCTTAACGAATCCCGCCGCCGGTATGTCCAACCTTGACAGAATCTGATAAGTGCATGTCATATGTATCACACCAACAGGCTGATTCGATCTATCATAATGAAATATGATGTATGGTTATGATCAGGTGTCTGACCGTCTGAATAAAACAGTTTTTTTTTTTCGCGAAGACCTTGAATGAATTTATGATTTATTACAGATGGAGTCCTTGGCTTACAACTACAGACTCAGAAGAAACGTTCAAAAAAGGTGATCTCGAATCATTTTATTTTGTTTCATTCTTAAGATTGTTCAGTGTATACACATATATGATATCAATATTTCAAAGCTATCTTCGAACCTTTTCTATTCAGTTTCCTTTTCAGTCGACTGCTATTAGATATGTACTCGTACTGAGATTACGCTTTGACTCATCTTTATTTTTTCTCCCTTCAATTTTGTTGATTTCTTGTCCTTCAATCGAAATCACTGTTCCTTCAACTCGAAATAACTGTGTTTGCAGGTGCCTACTATACTCTCAAACAAGGAACCCTCCGCATTGTGGTTCTCAATACCAACCTCTACTACTACACGAACGAACTGACCAACCAGATGCCCGACCCTGCCAACCAGCTGCAGTGGCTTGACGACACATTGACCGCTGCCAGGGTTAATGGTGAAAAGGTTAGATAAAGATACTGGGTCTGGTTGGCCCTGTGTTATATTATCAGTTAGGATTGATGTTCAAGTTTTTATTTGCTTAACTGCATTTTGATATATTTTCAAAGGTTAATGCTCTGTGAATTCAATAATTTCATTTTTTTAGCAAAAAAAATCAGCTTGTTTGTCAATTGAAGTGATGCTAATTTTATGTTCTTACATATTTTCTAAGAACATTTTATAGCTCTTTACATGCTCTCTATTTTTTTATTAATTTACTCTGGTTGTCTAGGTGATCCTCGTTTCACATATTTCACCCGGCCTCTTTGAGAAGCACCCGTTCTACTACTGGTTCTACCCATACTTCAACGAGATGTTCCTCGCCTTAATCGACAAGCATCAGGATGTGATCGGAAGCATGCACTTTGGCCACCACCACACCGACACTTTTAGAGTCGTCTATAACAATACGGGTAGCCATTCAAGTGGTGTCTCTCTCAAAATTAAATGTTTATTATTTTATAGTTTAGAGGGTACTTTAAATTCAGTTTATTATTTGAAGGCTCCAATATTCCAAACGAAGTTGCGAAGGAAAAAAATATACATTGCAATTATTTTTAAGGATGGGTTTAGGAAACCGAAAAAAAAAATATTTATTTGTACTAATAATATAAATTTGTTCTTAGGGTAATTTGTCACGTATGAGAACGTTAATTTCATAACCTGTTCATTGTATGCCAATCCCTTTCCCATCTTACAGGTCATGCTATTCATTCTTTCTTCTTGGCACCCGCTGTGGCACCTTGGGAAACGACGCTAGATGGCGTCATGGGCGGCGCGGGAAACAACCCCTCCATCCGCTTGGTGCAATACGATAGAACTTCCGGTATGATTCATTGTATGATATAAATTGGTACTAAAATGTGAATACATATAAGAATGAAACATTTGCTTCATTATTGAATTATATATCTACAATTGTTTGATTGCTTTTATGCTATTTCACATTCGACCAACATATGACAAGCATACATGTATATTTATAACATAACCCCACACATATACATGCATACCCTCTAATTGTTTGCTCAAACACGATTGCAGGATCTAAAACCAATGAACAAATAATATGCTCAATCCCTGACCTATATATCTTATATGAGATTCCTAGAACTAAAAAAGATTGTATAAATTTAATTTCTTAAACCGTACATTAATATCCGACTTCAAAATAACCATATGTAACTGCATTGGGTATCATAAGCAAGAACACGCTCCGTTTCTGTTGCAGGTGAGGTTGAGAACATCTACCAATACTACCTGCATTTGGACGAAGCAAACGCATCTGGCGAGGACGACTGGCAACTCGAGTACAATGCCACGCAGTACTACGGCCAAGCAGACATGCGCACGCGTAGCCTGGATGCCATTGCACAGAAGTTGTGGACCGATGATGCACTCTTTGACAAGTAAGGAGATATTTGATTAGGATTCACAATTATGTGGTTATTTGGCTATGCGTTTGTATTTTCTCTATGTGTAGTCATGAGAGCTGTTCCTTTTACACGTAGGCCTATAGGTAAGAGGTGTGCGACATATACCAAAATATGAGGATAGGGAAAATACTTAAGCAAGAAAAGGCTTTGAAACAAATGGTCGGCTCTTATTATCAAGATAAAAGTATTTCAATATTTCTATCGTTATCAAAATACTGTAAAACTTGAGAAATAATGAAGAAGCATGAAACAAAATAATTCAAATTCATTGTAAATGCATAAACTGTTTATAAAGCAACATTAACGTTGGTTCAAATAAAAATCCCAGGCATCTCCTGTGCTAAACGGTTCTACTCTGGAAACTTCTAAATCGATATTGTGTGATGCCGGGCATTTATAACTAATGGGAATGAACCCGAATCCATCGTCTAATCGCAAAGCTTTCGCTAAATATCCAGTTCTTCTTACTAGCACATGTACATAATCTTGCTTTTCACTGATATATGGTATCATTTTCGGTTCAAACCATCGTCCCTTCTTCCATGGAATCTCTTGTTTTGGCCTCGTCACTGTAATATTTTTCCTTTTCCCCGTAATCACATCTATATGCACTTTCTTCGATGTCCCCTTGCAAGGTATAGATAAAATTGACTTTTGTGTTTTTGGAACAGCCCCCGGTATGCTTAAAGCGGCATTAAGGTAGCGCTCATCATGCGAGGGTGCAGGCTTATGACGAAAGCCGCGACCGTAGATTTCGTGTCTATATTCCGGTCGTGAGTCGTTGATGTAAGGGAACATATGTGGCTTTGTTGTGAAGCCCGAGTTGTAAATGATACGAAGGGTTTTCAATTTGACCTTAATGACCTTGAGACGCAAACATGACAAGTAGGCTTTTCCGAAGTCGATCTTCATTTTTGAATCAACTTCACTGAAAAAAAAATATGTTCCTATTAGAACAGTATAATAAAATCAATTTGTAGCAGATATGCACTAGTAGTCTTTTCCGAAGTCAATATTCATTTTTGAGTCAACTTCACTGAACCAAAAAGAATTTATGCTCATATTAGAACAGTATGATAAAATCGATTTGTAGCAACTATGCATACATACTTTTCTAAAGGTATCGTTCAAAAAGTGACTCCATTTTGGTGAAACCATAGTTTAGCATTTATAAGAAAATAAACTTACCGGTACGGTACGCCTTATATCATTTATTCGAAAACTCTTGCACATTTTGTTTCTATTAAGTCATACACATGTATACTAAAATTCCAACCTCATTTTCTTGATGATATCCATATTATACTTCATGCCATCGTTAACACGCCTGTTTCGATGCGTGTTTTCAAAGTAGCATTGACCCGTGTTGGTCTGATGCACCGCTCGCACCGAGGCGGTCACGTCAACCGCACCGAGCTTCGCGATCACGATGCTGAACCAAACCTTTGGAATATAAAGTAGATCCGACTTTTAATCACTTTGATAACAACAATAATTTTGACATCCGCTTAAAAGGTTGAAGCCTATATATGTCACGTCAACAGCACCGAGCTTCGCGATCATGATGCTGAACCAAACCGTGGATTGTTTTTGAAGATTATTTTCTCTAACGAAATGCATCGAATTAGCCTAGAAATTGCGTCGATTTTTAAACGTTATATTGACTTATTTTACTGTTTATAAAAATAAATACTTATTTGTTTGCTATTGCCGAACTTAACCTTTGTCTGATTTAACATTCTGATCACATTGTTATTACATTCTTTCATAATGAAATGTTGAAATTATATTCATGCCGTTATATGCAATAAAACACTCAATAAGCACCTACCAGCCAGCTATCATAAGTGGGTCTGCCTACCACAAAGTGGGGCACACGGTTCCATGGAAAGAGACGGTTGTGCAATATGAAGTAGTCGATTCTTGTGGAATAGTCAATTTCCGTCGTGTGAAATATCTGCTTAAGCTCACTGTGATGATGCATCTCGTGACTTTGGTTCATCTGCAAGTGTTAAGTTATGATCTTATTTGAATATTCATTTTGAACGGGTTAGCTATTTATTTTCCGTGTTTATATTCGGTTCTGTTTATGAACTTTATCATATTTATATCTTGAACTCAAGATATAGCTGTTGGCTTTTATGACTTTTTTTACTTTTGTTTTTAATGAAATCCTCGATAATCCCTCCCCTAACTTTTCTCTGTATATATCATATTAACTGATTTAACAAATGATCTGTACCTTTATGTAAATTGAGGTCAAAAACTAACTCAAATGTGAAAAATTCTATATTCTTGTCAATTAGAATTATAAATTGAAAGCTTATAAGATTAATCATAACAATAAAATGAGCTATCCAATTGTCCAAGCTTACCGCAAGATTGTATCGTCTCCCCATCAAAAGAGATATATCCACATAACTTCCAATCGATTGGACAAAATCTACAGTTTTGACTAGACTATCATCATAAAGCATATCTCCGTTGCTATAACAATGCCAATCGGTATTACTCCATGCCACCTTTGTAATTTTAAACATACTTTTAAAAACGGGAAATCCGTATTTATTGCATTGTGGAGCTAGAAACACTGTCCACCCTAACTCACAGGCCGTTCGGATAAAATCGGTTCGTTGATTTTCTAAGAAACTTGAGACATTTTCTAAGAATACCACAGGGCGTATAGATTGTGAATGTTGCATCGAAGCAATGATACGTAAAGTATTGTAGAAGAAACCCATGCTCGAATTATTGTTATACATAGTCGTAAGAAATATTAATTTGTAAGGCAAATCCCGGGTATCTCCGCAAATATGTATGCTGGCAACATCGAAGGACCTTACTGAGGTGGGACATCTGTAGTCTTTGAAACTGTATATCGTGTTCATGATTTCTTTCCAAGATTCAGCGGAATAATTCGCTGTGGTTTCCGGTAATGACGTATAATTCTTTCCTGTTGTATCCGACACACGTTGAGTATAATCCAGATATTCCATTGTTCTTGCAATATTTTGTGATTGATTTTTATAGTTGATCCCGTCATTAGATATCACCACCTTGTCATGTCGTCGATTTATGTCAATTCCTAACCCTTTGATCGAATTATAATCAGTGAGAATGTGGCTGGCCATGAGGCTCTGAATTCCATTATTTTCAAACACAATAAAATGTCTTCTGTAGCAAACTTGCAAAAACATGAGCCACATCACCGAGCATATTGCTATCACTCCTAGAAATGTTTGCTTCACATTCCTGGACTTTTTCGACTTCATTTTGTTGTCTTATTTATAAATCAATGCTCAATTAACAGAATTTATGAAACTTATTTCTTTCACTTAGTGTAATCCGTACCACTGACCTAATCTAAAATGACAGATGGCATGCACTTATTCCGCTAGACAGAACTCATTACTCTTTGATGTGATTTTTTCTAATTGATTGCGAATTTAATAAGACAACGTTTGATGGATTGCAAAATGTTAAAATGTTTATAAATTCAAGTCACGAACAGTGGAGTTCTAGCTATTTGTCTAAATCAGAAAAGCGTGTATACTATTTTCCTCGTGTAGGACACTTTTTCTTCCGAATGTTATTCGGCAAACTGCTAACGTCATGGTCAATAATGAATAACATGAACACCATTATATCAATGCGTCTGTGGCGACTGTGGCGATAGATACTCGACTTAGTCCTTTGCGTTATATAACGAGAAACAATGGTCTTGCTCAATGAGGCGCTTTGTCAGCTAAGTCTGTCATATGTTGGTCAAATATGTGTGTGTTGCATAATATATATAATTTACAAGTGTTCTTTAGAATAACAAAGACATTGTAAAGTAGACGGAATAAATAGTCATTCCTGGCAATTGCCGAAAATATAAGGGGTTAATGTCTCATTGATTAATGGTAATGGAGAAATCAGAATATGCTCTAAGACCCTACAGGCTTGTTATCCCCATCTTCTCAGAGCGGTCACTTGAATACATTGGGTTAGGTCTGTAGCCCCTGTCCTTGATTTATATTATTGATGATATAAGGTGCGATCAGTCTAAGCATCTGTTCATATGCGGTTAAACGAAAAAAAAGAAGATGTTTTTAAATATTATCAAAGTTTTTTAACAGCTTTTTGGACACATGGTATAAGAAAGCAGTGGACAATTTATCAAAATGCATCAAAACGTTTGAATTCCAAGAATAGTTATTCAAGTAATCTATAGCTTTCTAACTAAGATAATTATCAACGTATACTACTGTATGCTTATCTATATAGTGTATTTGAAAGAACTCTTCAATATTTCCTGACTACTGATATAAGGCATACAGTTAGAGGTAAAATATTAAAATTTTACTATCCATTTTTTGTTTCACTTTTCACTTTTTCAGATACTATTTAGCCAACGGAGTGCGTTACGATCCAAATGAGAAGTGGGATAGGGAGACACGTGTCGTCCACGTCTGTTCAATGACCTACTCACACTACACAGAGTATCAACAGTGCTATGATGACCGTATTGACACCAGTGCCGCCTCGATACCGAGTGTATCGTCCCTAACAATTGTTGTTTTATGGTGCGTTTTAGTGGAGTGTTTGATGTATACAAAATGATTATTTGTGGATATAGTTTAAAGACAAGACTTAGTGTGGTTTGATATACTGCGTCGTTTTCATTTTGCTAAATTCTAGTCAATTAATTTTTGGAATTGAACGGAGCCTGCTAGATTACTAGCTTAAGCTCTCTTATTCGTCGTCATCGTGTTTTAAAATTGAAAAAAAAAAAACATTAACAGAAATTCGACTTTATTTATATCTTTGATGTAATATTCAATTTGAAAGATTCAATGTATTAGAAAGTGGAATGCATACAAATAAAATGGTTGATTTAAGACATTTTTATTCATATAAACACCATGATATACATGCACAATATATGTTTATATCGGCCCGTAATACCAGCAGGATGTTATAATACATGAGCGGCAGCTAACAATGACGTTTGACAGTTACCATTGGTAAAAATATACCGCCTTATGCAATAGAATTGATTGAATGACGTTGTATACATGCGAAATCGAGCGGGCTGTTCGGATACGCTTCTCATCTTAAATGTAGCCCATAGAACACAAGTAACCTCCATAAGAAATTGCAACATGTATTATTTCCATTTATTTAGTATTTTGTTTGGATAATCCTTATAAGAAAATATTTTAACCCATTTGTATCTTGGAGCAGCTTAAACTTATGTGATCCATATATCCTAGATTCATTATTTATTTACAAGTTGCAGAACTATTTTGCAATGATAAGCGGTGTTAAGCTCTAATAGCGAACACTGAGCCTACTCATATCAAATATATCGTAGATAGTAATGCATGCTGAGTATATGATCAGAACCAGACATTTTGCAAATAACAAACAAATGAATTGAACTTCATGTATATATACTTTTCATCGATGATGTCGGATCCAACAATTAAGAAAACAAGTGATGAGTGTAAAAACATAACTGTAATAATATATTAGTTTTAATTACTAAGCTATGTCTTTTACCATAATTTTTATAAACTAACACTTGTAGTCGTTCTGACTTCCATTCATCTAGGTGACATTTTAAATATCAAATTATACCTACCCTTTAAGTACACTACATTCATAAACAATGTTAAATGGCTGAACTTTCAAATGGCACTTTATAAAATACAAGAAATGCCGTGGGCCTCTATTCACAAGAGCGAGGTTATTTCGAAATTGTTATAGCTGCCTACTTGTGATTGTCCCGAATACAATAATACACCAAATACAACTTAGCTGAAAACAATCGCTTAGCAATATGCACCATTCTTTTTAACATTTAAAACGTTAATTTTGTTAGACATCATTTGATAACGAGCAAAAACGTGCAATGTGGAATGTGCATTTTTCTCGTAATACTTTATAAAGAAAGCAATATTTATACAAATAACAATCACAACTATTTATGGTTACATATACCAAAATATAGCTTTATGAAACACCTTAAACAAATATGTGTTTTGGAATTCATAAACACATTATTTGTACCTTTCGTTGTTTTATTTTTCCAGTTTATTATAGGCCTATTCGATAGATGTATTTTGAGTCAACAGTTTCATTGCATTTCACCCGTTTTATGCTCAACAAAATAAACCTTTTTTATTTGAATTGATAAACAATCGTTCCAACATTGTAGATAAACTTTCAAACAGGTAATGACAAACGTTTAAATATTTCATCTAAACATTTAATATATGTAAGAAAAGAAACAACCCATGATTATTTGAAGCACGTTTTTATGCTAGGCAAGTACAATATCACTACTTATTTCCGTGTTCTGATTTATAATACATAATACAACATGAAAGAAAAGACTAAATCATTTCTCATCATCGATAATGCAAACAACCATTTTAACCAATACACTGTAAAGGTTTGCAGTTTTTTTGGGTTTAATCTCTTTTTGATGAAAACCGTTTGAACCGGAATCCCAAATAGTTGTAAGGAAATTGTTGTCACCAAAAGTTACCAACGGATGAAGCTGAACAGTTGAACAAACCGTGATACCATAGTAACCAAGAAATGCTCTGTGTGATTCTGATGAACGCGATTTCAGCAAAACTGAAATAAAAATTTATATATTATTCCGAAACAGTATTAGGGTCTATATGCAGGCTATAACATACTGTTAAATCATTCATACATATCTACCTTGCCATAATCTGAAAAAATATCCATAGAAATAAAGAACTTTGTTGATGTAACGGAAAAAGATAACAAATTGTGGTGTAATTGTTTTATTGAGATATGTACCAGAAAGTAAAATGTTTAGGGAAAATAATACCAAATTTTCAAGAGACATACCTTCCATCTGTTTCCACAAGCGTTACACAACACAAACGTGGTCATCGGCTCGTCAGAACTTCTTGTTTGGAGCTGTGAAAAGAATAAGGTAATAATTGAATCATAAGAATTGTACTAGTCATTTTTATTTTATACTTATCGGAGCAACCTCTGATTTGGGGCTATAGAAAAGTTGTAAAATTCATATAAGCCGACGAATGAGAAAAATAAATAAGTTCCAAATAATGTTAACTTATTACAGTTTACCCATTACCAAAGTTTTACATTTAAGCATTTTCTTAATAAACGACTGTATGTTGTTTTAAACCCACATATATTGAAGCATCATTTTAGGGTGTATCCCATTAACACGAACACATACCTGCGTGTAGGTGCAGTTGTACTTTCCGCACTTGCCGCACTTGAACATGTCGGTCACTGTGCCCGAGTTGGTGCTCATCTGGTGGTCGTTGATGGCCTCCTTGGTCAGCTTCTGCCGCAGCTCCTTCATCTCGTTGCTCGCCATTTCCTGCAATCAGCATATGAATGGGCTAGGTCTTGGAGCGTATATAGATGAATACATTGCGATTTATTCTTTTGAAAACGAATCACGATAACAAAGTTTGCATCTTCGTTGAAGCCGATGGTAGCCAGACATCAAAATATGACATACACATTATATATTTTGTAATTGTTTAAATGATCATATGGTTTAAATGAGCAGAGGTCAATGGTATCTTAAAGTTAATCGAGCTTTATATATTATAATATCATAATAAAATCTTAAAGCGATAAAACTGTGGTCTTACCTCAGAGGTCATACTAGCCACTCGCTGAGGAGCTATTAGACCGATCAGCACATTTTGTCGCAGTTCAGGATTTCGAGAATCCTTCAGATTGGCTATTCGGCTTCGAACCCGGTTCTTGTACTTCACCTCCGTGTTCCGGAACTCGTCATAAATACGTTTGACAGTCAAGGAAATATCATTATGTGCGACCATGGACAAAAAATGTTGTTTTTGGGGGCTATTAATTTAGTTTGAGAAAAATAAATGATTTGAAATGATTGAATTAAGTTATCTTGTAGAAATATGTTTTCGTAACGCGACGACTGTAGCTCATGGTTTTAGAAACCATGTACATCAATTATCAAGGATATAATCTTCGATTTCAGCAGCAACTGACGCCGGGTCGTGCGCACCATCTATGAGAGCTGAAATACAACATTTACAATGAGCTTGTGTTAATACAAAGTCCCTCAGAAGGGTCCCTCAAATGTGATTAGGTTTTTATGCAAATGATAATGATGCACTCATGTAATGTAAGTGGTTTGAATATAAAATATGTGAAACATCTAGAAATTTAATAAGACTAATTCATTCATAAAAATAACCCCCTTCTACAAAAAAAATAGGCATTTTTTTCTCACGCGGCGTTTTGAGTGCAGTGGCAAGCAGATCGCGACACTTGAGGCGCACTGGGTCATCCGTTTCGGACGCGGCGCAATAGTATTCCTCTTTCGGTTTCTGTTCTTCGGATGCCCCAGGTGACGATGATCGATCCTCGCCGGCGTCACCACTGGCGCCCGTTGCATCCTGTGACGATGAGTCATCGGCCCGCTCGGTGTCCATTGTATCGCGTGAATCATCCTGTTGAAAAAGAATGGAAATGTCTATATTCAAGGCATTGAGGCAAACAACCTTTTATGGTAATACATTGGTTGATATACCTTCATTTCGCTCCTTGTAGATTTTGTCAGAAATATGCACTTTCGCACTGTTCGTGGGACGACAATAGTTGCAGGAATAACTACAAGGAAATTTACTCAACAGACAAATTAGTGAGCAAAATAAAACGAGTTTTACTTTTTGTTACTGTATAGAAATCATCGTACTGGTAGACCTAGCCCTCGCTCGTTTGATATTTTCAAAGCAACACAATATTTTCACAAAAACCCCATAAGGATATAGTTTAAATGCATTACACTTTGTTAACAAACAATAAGGCGTTATGTTAAAAATGCCTGGTCAATGAAACGGGAAATGTGACCCTCATTTTAAAGACTTTCAACAATTTCTAGGTTCACCTATGATTGAAAACTTTAATTCCATTTTTTAATCGATACCTATTAAGATAACCAGAACAGTGATAGAAAACACATTTAAGGTCGTATATAATTTTGGACAATCAACCCCGTTTTAGGTCTCAAGTCCCTAGTCACAATAGAAATTATACAAATACCTAAAGAGAATTAAGATTCTCGCCCATACAAGATACATACCCTAAAGTGGGACAGACGTAAAGACAGACGGACAAGCTGAAACCAATATAATTACGCACGTCGGCTTTGGATGAGACGGTAGAGGCAGTGCTTTGGCTCCGGTGCAGAGAACCTGGACTGCTGTTCCCGTTTGGCTGACCTGAAAGGAATAATGCTTTATGCTTTGACATGTGATCTGGTTACATGCAAAAGGAATACCTTCCATTGAGATACCCATCAAATACTAAACTTGAGAAAAAAATATTTTTCAATGTTTTAACATTCGTCATCAGCTTCGTGCCTACGCGATTGTAATAAAACAAAACTTAATATGAATCCGACACTCAAATATAACATTATTTTAATTACCAAAACTTGTACAATGTAAGAACTTACTTGGTAAAAGTTTTTTCCAGCCCTTTATCAATGACTTTGACAGAGACACCACATTATCGTCTTTTGCCTTCTTTCGAAAGTTGTTTACAGTCATTCCAATTCGTGATTTCTGTGTAAAAATATTTATATGATTTTAAGAAACCCGATGACAAACCTAATTCGAATAAAGGATAAAATTATACACTTGATTGGAGATCTAATGTTATATTGCAAATACACTGACTACTTATCTTAGTGCAAATAATATAAATTGGATATTGATACATATAACATTGACCCAACGAAAAAAATTATTCTATATCGTAAAATATAATAGAAATGAATGATACCTGTAAAATTTCCAGTGTCATTTTTTGCTTTTTTTCTATATCGTAAAATAGAATAGAAATGAATGTTACCTGTAAAATTTCCAGTGTCATTTTTTGCTTTTTGAGTGTGTTCAGTATGTCAAGGGCTGCCGAGTGATCCTACAACAGAATTAAATACTTTTTCCAACCAAATTTATTCAAAACTATTAAAATACGCGTATACAACAACATTTGAGTTGAGCCTTTACCCTATGATGAGTATATCATAGTCCTAGCTTAACCTTAATCTACATCAGTATCATGTTAATCTATTCCAAAGTTTAAGCCCATGTGAGATTATGATTTAGAACATCGTGATTTCAGCTAAAATTGTCTAGCCCATAAACCGAGTCTTGAGTCGATGTATCGACTCCCCGAAAAACATCTCTGTACCCTACAAGGGACGCTACGGTGGTAGGCATACTCCCCCCCCGGCATACCCCCCCCCCCCGGCATAATCC
>LQRL01000775.1:0-14935 GCA_001703475.1 Hydroides elegans
ATATAGATGTAAAGATAGGCGTGACAATAAAGAGAAAAAGAGCATGTTTACTATATTGTAATCACTCATGCCCAATCGAAAGTAAGTTAAAAGCAGAACTAGTATGGGAAATGAGACATTAGTATGTGAGTTGAATTAAGACACTGTGCCTGCGGCCCCGGGCTGATAACAATTATATCACTGCAGAACGGAGAAGAATATTTAAACTAGACCGCATACTTGTTCAACTCCATTGAGTATGTTGAGCGTTCTGAAAATATCCTATCCAAGTTACCATATTTAACAAAAGGTAATGGATTGCAATAGACTTACTTAATTTGATGGCTAGCCAATTCAGCGAATTTACTTAAGTCAAAATTTCTGTTGAATGTATCAAATGCAAAATCAAAATATATGTATCAAATATAGATTTTATTGCATGTGATATAGCACAATAGTTCTTGTAGGATCTGTAATTGCCTTTTCTTCTCGGTGGATATTATTTGGAAGCAAGTTGCGTTCTAGCAACATATGATCAGGCCTTAAAAAGTATCCTCCTCTGAGCACCAACACGGATAGCATCTCTTCACAAGACTACTCATTGCGTGGGAAATTTGTCAAGCTATAATTGAGTTGGTTTTGTCCCGGCAGTAACTTAAGAAAAATGACAATTTAAGTATAGTAGTATTCTACCTTTTAGCCTTTTCTGGTATTGATCTGACATTTGTCGACTTAAGCAAGGCAATTCTCCGGACTGAATGACTGAACAACCAAGAGACAGTCGTGAAATGTAAATAAAACAATCTTAACAAACAACAGGTGTCTTTAAAAGATTCAAAAACACATCAAGTGTTATCGACATGCTGAGCGACAGTAAGTGACAGACGCTCTTGGGTTTGATCAGATCCGAACACCTATCCAATTCATAAACAATTGGAAAATCATCGCAAGTGGATCTGGATAACTATCATAAACAGTCTATACGCGACTGCTGCCTGCAGACTATATTGCACAAAACATGGACATACACCAAATGTCATAATCTCAACAGGAAACCATCAACGATTATGCCAAGTCTCACTACCCATCTGCGAGTGATTCAACCTTCCATTCCATGTTGCATACCTTAAAGGAGTTCAATATGTGCTTATTAGAAACTCTATAAACTATTCTGAAGCATTGTATCTGCACCCACATTAAAACAGATATACATCGATTACCTTCAAGCATATAAATCGAACATCAACGTTATGTTCATTAATTTGTTAATTTTATAAGCCAAAATGACAATTCACAAGGCACATTGAACACAAAAACCTACATTTTATTTAGAAAAAGCCAATTTTCTTTTGTCCTTTTTCGTCAATTTAGAATGAATATGGAAACGTTAGAAAAACAATTATGTTCATTATTTGACTTTTATTAGTAATTTAAGTGTCAATTGCAATACAAATAAGTTTTTCTGCATACAATTACGATTAGAGGCCACAATATTTAAATTAGTATCATTAAACATTTGAAATTGTACTTCAAGTTATCATTTGAACATTAGATAACTTATGGACAAATATTCAGCTGAATAACCCGATAAGGGCGTTATTTATTACTTATTTTCCTTAGACTAGAGTGACGTTATCGCGGAAGCGATCACTTGAGTAATGCAGAAGTGCGATGATTTAAAACAAAAATTAACATTGTTTTATTAGAAAAATATATTTTTTAAATACCATTTTCAATATAAGGCAACCGTCTCACTAAACGGAGACAACAGTCTACATTTCCAAAAAATGGAGACGTCCTTGACTTGGTAATAGTATAGGCTTAATACATGTCAATATCCTGATTTGTTAAAAAGAGCTGTTTATAGATATTATTAATTCATAACTTATTTATCTCACTTTCAATTTGTTAAAGATATATTAGTATACATGGTATATGATATACGTAAGACGCTTTTTAGTTTTTTCTCGACTCCTAAAATTCCAAAGCTCTAAAGGACGATTGACAGTTTGAAACTCATTTTGATTGTTTAGTTTCTCTTTTTTTCCCTTTGCCATTTAAACAATAAATTCATCTTTTGGGCAGCAGTTTCAGAAATATAAATGTTAAGGCAACAATTTTACTATTGGGTCATTGTGGTTATACATGACCTTTTAAACGTTATAAATGACATTTTAAACGATACGTGTGCATGGTTATCATTTGACCAATTTCGAATAAAGTATTTCAGGACCAACTTTTTAATGTACTTTGGAATTATAAATTCAGTTAAAAATGCAGTAGATAAAGACCCTGACCTTCAAAACTTAATACAAGAAAACAAACCAAATATCAACTTCTTATCAGACATTTTCTTTCTTAAGGATGGAAAAGCTCTGAATATAAGTAAATCAAAAAGTAAAGATTTTTATAACTGTTTTGTCGCGCTCAAAATTCAACCTCCCACCTGTCTTAATCGATGGCTTGACCAGTTTGGAATGTCAAATGATAACATTTTAGAAACATGAAGCTCTGCAAAAGAAACAACCAGAGATCCGCGGCTATTAGCCTTCCAATTAAATTTGTACATTCAAGTACCTCGACAAACAGGGATATAGTTAATATAAAACATATTAACGTTTATGTCAAGAATGTTAGTAGCACAAACATACATAAATTTGTAAAATATAAAAGTACGATTTCGTCATCAGTATTTTGCTTGAAGGAACAATGCTGCAGTTAGTGCTGCGAGTAAATCGATTGCGTGTATACTGGATCACAGCATTTGAGTCAACATAAAACAAATCATATTTAAGCAGTGCGTTAACGCGTGCTGTTTATTGTGGACAGGTTATATGTGACATTGAATGAGACCATCATGATTCTTATCTCAGTGCTTCTTAATTATTTGAATGCCCTATGATTATTAGCTGTATTAATATCAATCTTTTAGCAGCTGAATCAATATCCGTTTAATGTAACGCCGTGTTAACAGCTCAACGCAGTGATGTTTCAGGCCAACTCTCATCGATACAGGCCTTGTCATAGTGTGTTAAAATTTTGGTACAAAAAAACTATGGTTTTAATTGCAATGATCAACTTAGAATGGTGCCTTTTGATGAAATGTGTTTAAACGCCCAGATATTATCATGTATTTGTTTACTGAGATATTATCAAGTTCATCTATAGAACTTTTACACAACTAATTGAAACAATAATATTATAACAGTATGAATTAGGAACTTATGTTTTGCTCATTTATTTGAGGCAATATGATACAATATTAAGATTAAAATTAATAAGGTATTGTCTTAAGAAATTAATAAGGTATTGTCTTAAGAAATAATCATATTTTATCAACGCCTAAATTTATTTTATTTTATCAAAACAAATAGACAAAAATTACATTTTTTTAATTGAACATCAATTTTACAAACAATTTTAAGTCAAAATGGGCGTTGTACGGTTAATTTATAATCATATCTGGGCGCAGAGTAAATGTGAAGCCGCAGCCTAATTACTTCGGAATCTCGCTTTTGAATACGACTTGGTATTATAAGTGTAAATAACATGTTTGCTTTGTAGCGGACTTACTGAATTGCAATGGGTGTTCTTCCTATCCGTTGATGTAAATATTCAACTTGATGTTTAAAGCACCAATATGTACCCCTCTATATATTCATATCAATTCATATTAGTATGCTATTTAAGCGACTGGTTTTGAAACGTGTAGTGTGCAGCACGTATATTGGCTCGTGCAGCTTTCTTAGGGATAAACTCGACTATTTTTCTCTGAAGAGCTGTAAATGATAGATATCCTTTAAAATATATTCACATTCGTACAACTGTTATTTCTTGACCCAAATGCAATTTGATGAGTATTTGTTGCCATAGAGGAGGTATTTGTACGTTATGGGACAAGTAATAAATATCTAATGCTGAAATCAGATATTGCACTGTGACAATGGGGACGATGTATTACATTATAAACTGCATTTTTCCCTTTTAAACACGATATTTATTGCATAAACAAGCACATATGACGAAGAACGACTTTATAAATGAATCAATCTTATAGTTAAACAACGTTTGTAATTATGAATAAAGGTATAAATGTAATAACTTTCATAGTTTTGAACGATGTACTTTGAATGCTTATAAAACAAGAATTTGATAATGAACATAGATTTATATGCTACCAACAAGTATTCAAGGAATTTTAGTTTTCATAGTCAAACGATGACGCTGATTTATTGCATAAGTTAGCATTTAAACTTTCGTTTCGAATAAATGTTGGTTCATTATTTTCAGACTAGGCAATTATATATATTTCCATAGAATCATTTAATATTGTCAACAGTTCAAAAGCTACATATTTAACTGATACATTAACAAGATATAACCATGAATAAATCATTTGTGGTTTGAACGTTGAAACAAGTCATATCAATCATATTTGAAGAAGTTATCACATTTATGTAGAAATCTAAAGCCGATATAGTTTATCACCAGTTGTGATGGGCTTATGAAACAAGACTTGAATAAATTAAATGGGAATAATAAACAGTCAGTTTGCTTCATAGTCACTGATGATAAAAATGCAATGATTTAGATCAAATTATAATAATTGATATGTCAACCGATCATCCAGAATGAAAAACAAATATGTGTAAAATACTTTTTAGATGAAAACAAATATGTGTAGAATGCTTTTTGGATTATACTTTTTCTCTCAAGGTCATTCACGCTGTCATGCTGTGTGCTTAATTTTAAAAAAGGAAATATCAACACTAATAAGATGTTTCAAATCATGCATAATTTGATCTTTGGATAGGTGAATTATTCAATTGTTGTCTTTGCTGTATAAACATATTACCATTTCTCTCCCAAGTTTTATCGGGTTCTCTTACACAACAAGACTTACAATTTTCAAATAAATAAGCATGGCACGTGTTCGTGTGCTGTTGGCAATCTCATATGTAAGGCCAAGAAATGCAATGCATGTGTTTATTGATATCTTAGCAAAACCATATAAATAAATATGCATGTGTGGTCTAGTGCATGATAATTGAGGATAATAGAAAATAACAAAAAGGTAGGCTGTTTCTGTTACAATGCTTGGTATTTGGCGTGAGGCAAATCCAGAAGTCTCATAATAATATGATTTAAGTACAGCTATCATGTAATTGTGATTATAATCATTTTCAAAATAAAAAAAGCTAATTCTCTCTTAACAGTCAAACATCACATAATTTTTGGTCATATATCTAGTAAGATTTGAGCATGACTGTTCCATCAATCGTGATTCTGTAAATTAACGAAATTTGACGAAAAATTGATGAAAACTATGATAAAGTAATTGCATTACTCAAAGAGAGTGATATTAAAGAATGGATAAACTGTCACGTGTCGACAAATAAGATGAAGAACCACGGATTACCAGATAGTTTTAAATTGACGACTGCTATTGGAGAATCATGTAGTTATGCTACTTTTACCATCATGCAGCAGATTGTGGATATGGGTGCAAATCTGTACAGCATCAACAGTAGTGGCCACACTGCCTTAACATGGGCGTGCCTCCATGAAACTGATACATTGGCTAAGGTGACGTTTCTTTTAAATAAGGATAGTGAACTGTTACAAGCGACCACAAAAATAGAATCTAGTGCTTTGCATTGTGCGGCACAAACGGGAAAAGTTGATATGTGTGAGTACTTGCTACAGCGTGACGCTGATGTCGATGCACAGAACGATGAAGGGGCAAGAAGTATGCACCTTGCTGCCAAGCGCAACCATTCCGATGTCATAAAATTACTTAACCAGCATGGCGCTAACCTTGAGTTACGTAATCAATTTAAAAGCACACCGCTTCATAACGCAGCATTAGGAGGTGCACATTATGCACTGAAAACACTGATTGAGCTGGGTAGTAATGTCAATGCAGATAGTCAGTGGAAGCGCAACGCCCTACATGACTCCGCGCAGGCCGGCAGCATCGAGTGCTGCAAGGAGTTACTCGACCGCGGCGTACCCGTCGACATCAGGGACGAAGACAACATCACACCATTGTATATGGCTGCTCTTAAAGGACATGCAAAATGTATTAACTTTCTCATCGATGATCATGGCGCAGATGTCAATGCACAGAACAACTCGGGCCTGACTCCACTTCATGGGGCATGTGATGGGGGACACCTGGCTGCTTTGCAGGCCCTTATTTCGCATCCCAACAGTGATGTCAATATTACCGATAACAACTTTCAAGACAAGAAGCATGATACTAGCGCTACTGGACAAACCAAATGACTCATGGGCCCCAATATTTCTTGAATCGCGTCGTCAAGGAAGTTCCTTTGCGGCGGACAAATTACTTTCCGGTCTTTAAAAGATCAGTCAACACTTTAAATGAGGTATCCAAGCACTAGGGAATCCATGCACTTCTTGAGGTTTTTACTTTAAAAAATAAACTCATGCTTTAAACAAGATAATACAAATTTAGAAAATTATTCTTAACGTTATGTTATGGTAGCTTAAATCTTCATATAAACTAGGTTTTGTATCTTTTAGAGTGCTATTAGAAGCGTAAAAAAAACGTGTATTTGCTGTTGATGACCGAAATATTTGTGATTGTAGCCGAATCCTTGAAATCATTCTTATGGCAAAAGATGAAATTGACCATTCATTTATCGTCTGTAATTATTGTACATTGTATTTAAATGAAACCTAGAAATTCTATAAAAGAAAAACATATAAATTGTACATTCATAGTTAAATCTTATGAAAATAACTATTTTAATTTTTGTTTGCGGTTGTAGTCATTTTGAAAAAATGGTCATATTCTATGTTGATACTTGGTATTTTTTCCGCGTCAATATCGCAATATCGTGCAACGACGTTCATCATTCTTTAATAAATACGATAACTCAAGATAAACATAGGATCGTATGCAGGGGTTTTCTTTCTTAGAAGAGGTCTCATAGATGAACTTGGTACCAGATTGACCATTTGAAAATTGTCTCATAAATATTTGTAATTTAAAGCAAATCATTGTGATATTATTTGTTACAAAGCTGTTTGATGAAATAGATAAAGGGGAACATGGAACTTTGACAATAACTAATGATCAGACAAATGTGATTTAAGCAGTAACTTGGAACCTTGGTTTTAACAAGTGAATTATAACGAGATTTATTAGTATTGTTTTAAGGCATAGGGACCAATGGTCATGGGCGTATTTATTTGAGTTTGTATTCCATGAAATATCTGATTCTAAATTAATTGATGTGAACATGATAAGTACTTCATATTAATAAATTATAACATACATTTCATCGTCTTTTTCTACCATGGCAGCATCAAATTCTTATTTCCGACAATTTCGATGTTTCTATAATCACTAGATGAACGAAGCTTACTTGCTGTTGAATACTTTAGTGAACGTATACGCATGAAAATGAGGTTGGTTATGCTTAAATATATCTAGGTTCAATGCAACCTAAAATACTCCATGGTTTTTTAAATTTTACGTTGCAAATGCGCTTGTTTAATTGTGCACAAAAGTATACATTGATTGTGTTTTTGCCTTAAAACAATTATTTACACGATTCGCATATACTTGTTTACCACGGCATCACACACAATTTTTTCCTTTCAATGGTTGTTTTCATGTTTTGAATATGTTGATCCTTTGGTGTAGCTATTCATTTTCTTCTTAACGTAATGTTTATGTATATCACGAGCAACTTGATTAGCGTTATTCATATACGAATTTGCTTGGAACTAATTGTGATAAATATTTACAAATAACAGACAGATACCTTGTCGGCAAGCAAAAAACATAAATAATGGTTCGCAAAAAGAGAGGATTGCTATTCACATTTATGATTACCATATGTATAGTAATGATTAGAATTGTTTGGATAAACTTATGCTAAAACATGAGTGGCTAGATATCATTAAGAGTCAAATATGATTATAAGTTACAATTATCTCTCATATATGAAATTACAAAATTACCAACATTTCGATTACTTTTGCCCTATTTCTAACTTTAGATGCAAGACTCACATATTAGCATAACGCATGAATGCACATAGACGCCCCTGGTACAATTGTGTCAGGGCCATAGTTTATTCAATATGTATTCGAATAATAAGGACCCAAAAGGCAAAGTTAATATGTTGTGGTGAGCTGTAGATGAACTACCGTAAAACGTTCGTGAGAGTGTATATTTAATCAACAGAAAAAGCCTAATTGTGATTTAATAAACCGTTAGACCACTATATATAGATATGCACTAAATATACCTAATCGATTTGAATTTAAGTATGGCACAATGGATATCCTCAATGAAGATTATGATTCATAAGAGCTTTGACATACATTTTTTTTTCATTTATGAAGACATTATCAAAGAGCACCCTTATTTATGTGTGTGTATATTCTTGACACAAAAATGCATCTGAAAGCTTCATGATAAGATTTAACTGATATACCATACAACTACAGTCTATTGTTTTCGATTATTGTGATTTTGTTTTACAGTTGTGCTGATTGTTAACGATATTTAATATGAAATTGAAAACCAGATTGTCTTATAAGGCTGCATTTTTTCATATATGTAAGTTGATGTCAGATGCTTAATAATTATTTTTGTAAAAAGCGTTTGTGATGTTTACATCTTTATTATTTTTTTAAATGACTGCGCTAAAGATGTTTCAATTCGTATTAAATGAATGTAAACAATCTTTTGCAATGGCATGATACTGACATAATTTAATGAATAGCCGTTAAGTGCGTCACCATATGATCACAAATATTTCTTTATGATATATGAGCTGTGTAACTTTGCACCATTAAGAGCGCTTCTCGTTTATGTACATAGCTCCTTATGTTAGATGTTATTTGCCCTTCTCAAATGTATACACACAATTGTTTTATATATATAGTTTTCGTGTTCCGTTGGATAAATTCATGATTAAGGACGACCCACAGTATAACACAAAATTTTCACATTCAAGTGAGATATTCATAAAAGTTAATAAATAGTTTTTAATGAAATATGCTCATATGTGACCGGACCTTAAATATGTTGAGCATATTCATTTCTTTCAAAACGATTAAGTTGCTGAACATCTAGGTCCTTTAATATAGCCGATTGTGAAATTATTCTTTTTTCAAAGTCACCCATCTGATTGTCAATTTTCTCTCATACATGTTTTCAATTGCCTAAAGTTATGCTTATTTAATAATAAACAATCATGAAAAGTCTTGATGAGGAATCAAACTGTATATAAGAGTGCACCGAGTCAACGCACATTATAACACAGTAGAGCTTAGCCAAATCACCGAATCGGTGAACCCATCAGTACGTATTCATGCTTTAAATGTTAACAGGGAGATCATATAAACACAATGAGTTCATGTATGATGTTTTAAATGCTGATTATGTCGAGAAAAAAGTATATTTTGAAATTGATTCTTTTTCACATTAAGTGTTTTTATTTACTAAAATATCATCAAAGATAAAAAATATTAATTTTTATTTGCTATACAACGATTTTCACGAATGTGAAATCGTTGTGAAATAATTGGTAAATTGTATTTCCAAATTACGGACAATAATTTCGGAATTTCACGTTTTCGTTTTATTTCTATTGATTTCAACATTTTAAATTATTCTTTTAACACTCAGCATGTATAAATTGTTTTTTTTATATATATGTTTCATAATTCTTTCATTATCTTAAACTATCATTAACTTATATCTGGGTAGTGCACCGTGATTTCAAGGGCCTAACCATTTCCTAGTTCACACTACAATATAGTTGGATGTGTGTCATTCGTGTGTTTATAATCAATTGATTGTCATCGATAATATTCATCCCGATTTCTTTGTCCTGATTAATAGGTTTAAAAACCCGAAAATGAAAATTCAGAATAATTTATTTAACGGGTTCTTTTAGCGCTTTTCAAGTGCACCTCGGATTATTCAAGATCGAGTGACTCCATCATACACATCGTTCAGAAATGGACGTCAGTCGTTTCATCCATCAGTAAGACGTTTTACTTACACACTGCAATCGTTAATCATTTTAACCTAGTCCCACATCGTAGCTCAAATCATACCATACACTGTATAGGTGTCATAACAGCAAAATAGAGTGTTACTGAACTTGTTCGACAATTAAACATCACAGTTACCTTGTAGAAACATATGCTTTAAATTATTTTGATATTTTGACACTCGGATTAACAAATGATGTTTGTGTGAAATATATAGTACTTCAGTGTCAATTACACATGAAAATAATGAGAACGACGTGAATCATTAATCTTATCAATCGATCTCATGTAATTCCTTGGTATACATGCTATCGATCTGCTTGTCTATTTGAGGGCACGGTATCACTTGAATCTATATGGGGACACAGATGAAACGATGCCACATAACAAGCTGCAGTTGTTGAAAAGTCAACTCTTAAGAATTCATTGTAGGAAT
This sequence comes from Hydroides elegans, assembly GCA_001703475.1. Classification (NCBI taxonomy): domain Eukaryota; kingdom Metazoa; phylum Annelida; class Polychaeta; order Sabellida; family Serpulidae; genus Hydroides; species Hydroides elegans. Next base: position 10,463 of record LQRL01000775.1, read on the forward strand.
ATAAAACCATGGAGTATTCAATAATGTTTGCTACCATTCAATTCTATCAGTGATATAATATTATGAGAGGATACAGGATATGTGTGTAATCTTATGATATTATGCCAATCTGATGTTATAGGTAGCTTTATGGGGGCGGCGTATAATTTAATATAATCGAAACGCCTCCATGAACCTGGATAAGAATCGGTATAAATATATTTCTGCTATGAAATGGTCTATCACATCTGAGCATTATTTCTGTCTTGACTTCCTACCAAAATCAAAAATAAGTAGAATTGGAAACTAACATAGCTTTCAAAATAATTAGCCAATTTAACCGATTGAACAAGATATATGATGAATGTGGTGATGTTAAAAGCACTTGTTTGGATGAAAATATTTCAATGTTTCAAAAAATGAACAAAATGCAAGATCCTTACTTATACTTTTGACAAGTAATGTGATAAGATATGATAAAAAAATAAGATAATGTTTACACTATTTACGTTTTTACTTTAAATCAAATAACGAACAAGTAAGTTTGGCCAAACAAATTGATTTATCTCACAAGGCGTGAAAGAAAATATGTTTTAACTTATGTTAGCACTCCAATAAAATCCTAATTATGAAAATAATTTTTGTGCAAGATGTATTTATCGCAATAAAATTAAATAATAATAACACTCGTGAGATGCTCTTATTAAGATAATGCCTTTTAAGTAATTCAATTTTCGGATAACACTCCAAAAGGAGTGGTTACAACCTGGTGAGATAGCGTTTTATATTTTTAAAATCAATGACTACACTACCCGACAAGTCATAAATTTACTAAGGAACTCAAATATTTACTGAAGCATCAACTGTAAATTTTATTAGGAAACACATGAAACACTATGGTATTAACCATAAACGCGTCTAAGTATGTAAAGTATGCAGGTAACCTGTGTCACCGTTAGCCAATAAAGTGCTGCATGATTGAAAGAAAACAGATAAAATCATTGGGGAAAAATTGATAAAGCTAAAACTCATACAAAACCTAAATTCATAACTTTCAATCTCATTTCCAGTCCTTTAGATCTCAAATTATGTTTCGGAATTACAAATTGCAGTGCTTTACTATTGTCTTGTTTATATTCATCTATTAGAAAGTCAGTTCATAATGTTAGTTAAAAATGATATCCTGGCACGCCTTGATATTTTTTAGTTTGAAATTAAAACAGTAAAGTAAAGATCAGAAGAAATAAAGATATCTTAACTAAATAAAACACGTAGTATATTCTTTCGTATATTTAAAATTTTTCTATTGATGCATATGCCACATTAACATAATGCATTTTTCCTCACCCACTTAATATGGCTCACATCTAATCAGAAAAATCTCAGTCATGTATTCGGGCGTCGTTGACAATTTCTATAAATGAGGTCAGGGGATTGAATACCTTGATTTACTTTAATTTAACAAAGATATATCTATTAATGTGCATTTGTGGACTTGATTATTTGGTACAACACGTAGAACTATATGCAGTTGTTTCTGTAAAATTACTTGATATCTGAATAGGATAAAGAACAGCTTACATTACCTGATATGTGTATCGGGTTAAGGATGCTGACAGAAGATGTTTTTTTTTTATTTATTCGTCATGTCTTATAAAGAAAATATTTATCTAACAAACTTTATATATTAGTTGTGGTAAAAATAATTCAAGATAATGTACGTAGGCAAGTGTTCTCTTTTAGGCCCATTTTTGGCATGTCTGTACAATATATTTTTTTTGACGGTATTGTTAGATTTAAATGTTACAAATTGCAACATATTGCGATGATTTTGCTGGTTAAAATACTCAAAAAATTGAAAATTGTAAGGACTATGATTATACAATGGTAATATAGAATTGAATATAAATTATGAATTGATATGCTAAAATGTGTACTCATGGGAGAGAGTGACCCAAATCACTTATGCGTGCAGATATAGATCAAAATCATATTGAAAAAGATAATGTGCCAATATTTAAAGATTATTGTCGAGATAAACTAATACACTGCCAGGCCAAAGGAACGAAAATAAAAAAACCTGTTAATATCATCATGATGTTGCCAACATATTTAATATGGAGAAAATGTAAAGCGACACCCTGATGTCAGAAATATAAAATATATTGCAGTTATTAAATTATTAAACTAACACATTTTATTAAAAATCGTTTTGGCATCATGAAAACATTTTATTTTGTGATTGTGATATTTGCATAAGTACCTTTTGGAAACTTATTGCAATTTTCACATCGTTTGTAAGAAAATGAATAATGAATAAGTTTTTTATTATATTCTATATTGTTTCTCTATGAATACTTGAGTACAAAATTCGTTTTCAACTTAGATTGCTCTACTCTAGCCTTTTCTGCTAAAATATTTATAAATGATAGGTTTATGTTAAATCCCAGATTTATAGCGTAGAATGTTTTTTGTCAAATTGCCGAGTACTGGCTATAATGAAAAACACAAATATAAAGTCGTTTGGCCTATAAATATATTTATGGCTATTCATCGTTCACTCTATTTGCAGTTAGTTCATTAACAGTCCCACAATATCAATTCATTCATAACGATCGAAAAATATTAATGAAAATGTCTTCAAAAGAAATATAGTTGACACAGGCAATTATTGACGACAACAATGCTAAAATAAATGGATTGTTCAAAAAACGCAATATTAAAAGATGGATAAGCAAGCATGTGCCAAAAAGCAAATTACGTAATCATACCATACCAGATAGTTTTGAATGGACAACGGCAATATGCTGAGCAAGTAGCCTTTCTTCCTTTTTTTATCATGCAGCAGGTTGTGGGTGCTGGCGCAAATCTGTACAACATTAACAGTGCTGGCCACACAACTTTGACAAATACGTGCCTCAATCAAACGGATACATTACCAAAAGTGAAGTTTCTTTTGAATAAGGATGAGGAACTATTGCAAGCGACTACAAATATAGGATCAAGTGCTTTGCATTGTGCCGCACAAAGCGGCCAGGTGAATATATGTGAGTATTTGCTACAGCACGGCGCTGATGTCGATGCTCAGAACAATAATGGGTCCAGCAGTATGCACTGGGCTGCCAAGCATAATCATCCACATGTAATGAAATTACTTAATCAGCACGGTGCCAACTTTGAGCTACGTAATAAATTCAACAATACACCACTTCATGCAGCGGCATTAGTAGGTGCTCATAATGCACTGAAAACACTGATTGAGTTAGGAAGTGATGTCAATGCAGTTTGTCAGTGGAAGCGCAACGCCTTCCATGACTCCGCGCAGGTCGGCAGCATCGAGCGCTGCAAGGAGTTACTCGATCGCGGCGTACCCGTTGACATCAAGACAAAGACGATGTTACACATTTGCATATGGCGGCTTTGGAAGGACATCCAAAATGTATTAACTATCTCATTGATGATCATGGAGCAAATATCAATGCTAAATCCACTTCAGGTTGGACCCCACTTCATAGAGCATGCCAAAATGGGCATCTAAGTGCCGTACAAGTTCTCGTGTCTCACCAAAAGTGTGATGGCAATATCATTAATAACAAAGGAAACAACGCCATGGATCTCGCGGCCGCCAATAACCATCAACATATTGTCCTATTTTTATCGCAGCTACATTTCTCTAAACCAATACAAAGAGAACTTTCTGCTGTAAAAAAGGAAGTGAAGGCTCTTAAACAACGCAATGACGTTGCCCAAGGTATAGGCTCTATGTCTATCAGCGACGACACCAAATCATCGGGTCAGTGTGTAAGAGTTTTAGATAAGATATTCCTGAATATTAAATTTTATAAACATTTATCTTAAAGTATGTATCATAAATGTTCGACGGATACTTAGTATTTAAAATAGATAAAAAGTATAAACACACTAATTAATGCCCTTTTTACACACACTCATACATATTTGTTTTGCTTTAGCAATAGAGCTGAAAAGGGGTTATTAGGAAGAACATGCACTGGTTGGTGCAGAGTTTAGAGCCAATGGACCACCTCTACTATTTGTTCTCACTTGACGCACTCAATCGTGAGGAATATGAAGTAGTTAGAAAACAGCTAACTGCTGCAGAAAAGGTAACTTACTTTTGCATTTTATTTAGGTTTCAATAAAAATTTATCAGGACTAATTATAAGCAGAATGCATGTTTTTCAAAATATAAACATTTTATCTTTTGCATAAGAATGAATCCAACATTGTTTCAACGCGAACTAATATAAAAGGTACATTATTCAGCATTTTGATATCAATAATAGTAAGCACCATAAGCATAATAATACATTACAACATATAATGTTCCTCGTTATTATGGTTACGATAATTATAATTCAAGGTTAGGTGTCTTAATAAAGTAAAACTACATATTATTTATTTTAATTTGTTTATTTTGATTATTAAGACCAGATGTATGATTCTTGCGCTGCTAGACAACCAAATGATTCATGG
>LQRL01000792.1:767-11693 GCA_001703475.1 Hydroides elegans
CAAAACGATAGCTTTAATATAACAGGTTTAAAATTACCTCTATATTATCTTCGTCAAATTCATCAAGTTCAGTTCCACCAACAAAGTACAATTTTACTCGAAATCTTGCATCATCACTGGTGTCGGTAGAATAAATTCTGCAACGGAACTTGAAACCGTCTGGATGCTCAAAACTAGCCGGTAAATATGGGCCATGTAGTTCTGGATGGTTGGTCAAAACTGGATAAGCTGAAAAAAAACAGAATGAGTATATATCGGTTGTGTTCCATTTGCGTGAACTTGCATAACCGCATATAACCCGGGGTTATTACCAGGATCAACCAAAACATGAACATTTGTTTCATTGTCATTGCTAGTGCAAAGATGAAGTAGAAATGAAACTAAAGCTTTAGATTTGAAAACGTTCCATATAGAATATGTTGCAGCGTGATGATTGCCATCATTATGCATTACTTGTGGTCATTATAAGAAATGATGAATATGTTATAATTCACGAGCGATAATGCACGATGCAAGAAGACTGTATTGTTCAAATTGCTGACCTGTGTTTGGTTACAAAGATCACGCAATACATGCATCAAACTGGTGAAACTAATGAAAGAATTGAGGAATCTTTGAAAAAAACAGAGGGAGAAATCTATTTTATCGAGGCATAATTTAGGTACCTTGGACAAATTTTCGAGGCAAATTTCAGGAACCCTCGAAAAATTACCGAGGCAGAATTCTGGCTTATGCTACACCCTGTTAACATATCTTCTTGTGAAATGATGCAAACATCTACATGTAGTATTTACACGATCATATAAAATCCAGTAATTAGTTTATATGGCTCTATCACTCTCTCCACCTCTTACCATCTATATCTCGGCATATTTCAATTATTTGAATAATGGCTATATGTGGACAAATGGTACATATTCGTTTTTGTTTAACTTTGCATTTTCTTTTCACATTTTACAAGCTATTGTTTCATTGATTATTCCCATGTCTATGCTTATATTAAAAAGGATTATAGAGCTTTACTTACAAACACACTCATTAATGGTTGCATCCCATAAGCTGCCATCCGTACAATTATTTACGCCCATGACACAGTACGCGGAGTTGCAATATGGAACAGATTGAAGCCGATACACAAAGTAGGTAGCGCCATTTTCCGTACAGCGCTTGATTCGTATGTCTGTACTCCAATCACAGCAGTCGGGCTCATCTAGATAGTTATTGCACACAGACGCGGTGACTTCTTCATCCCCTTAAAATATATAATGCATAATTCAAACCTTTTTACATTTCTTTATTAGCTAAACCCATTCTTTAATCTGCAATATAAATTAAGATAAAATCATCCGTGCTGGATAAACGAAACAATCATAACGATCCGATGTTTTGTTTTCCGAATGTTCCGTTTGACACCCTTTGCGTCCTAACAATAGCACAAAATAAGACAAGATTTGTGATAAAAGTTTATTGTAATTCTATGATAATACTCTTGCAATTATTCTCCTGCATTTTCCTGAAAGCATCAAGTATCATTTTTATCATATGCCTTTTATGTTTGTATTGTTAGCATGTGTTTATAGATAAGGCCCTGCGTGTTACTCAAAATCATAAAATATGGATTTTTTTACAAGAAACGTCACCCGACAAGCCACCCGGAAGGTTAACGCAATTAATACGGCAAATAATAGCGATGAATTAGTTACGTTCGTTTATAGATTATATAAAAAGTGCTGAGGACTTATTACTAAACTCACGCCTTCGGCGTTCGTTTTGTAATCATAATTACTTAAACGAACGCCTTCGGCGTTCGTTTTGTAATTATTGCTCCGTCCTTATAATATCATCTATAAACTCACAGTCGTGTTTTATCCCTTTAGCATATGCTTTTAAAGACAATTAATGCAGTTTTTATCAATCATTTAGTAAACATTTATAATAAGAGTATGTAGCTGTATTTTATGTTAATACCTTTTTAACCTGAACGTGAACGAATATTTGAAATCTAAAAAAACTATATATTTATCCACATATTAAATTAAATTTTAGATATATAAACACGAAAACCTGTTGGGTGTTGGCCGTTAAGGTATATCGGGGCATTGGTTGAACAGAAGCCCGAGTGAACACAGCTTTCCGGCAACATTCCACTCCCAGTAGTAAATCTGAACCATTCTACAAAATGCATAGTTAGCATTTTACTATAGACATATAGTTTATATTTAGATACACTAACAATGGACGATATTCAATCTGTTATACTTAAGCTCGTGATTTCTCTATCATATTGGAATGTCGTGTGTACCTTTTAACGGAACAAATAAATATACAGTGCACCACGGATAATTTGAAGTCCTCGGGACCGGGTGAAATAGTTCAAATTAACCGAAGTGAGAAACTCAAATTATCCGAAGGAAATTCGGTATAAAATACAGAGGAAAAAATGGGGACCGGAGAATTGAGTTCAAATTCCAGTGTTCAAATTAAACGTGGTGCACTGTATTATTTATAATTGTTACAGTCTTTTCAGTTTCTGAATATGTTTTTAATGATAGTGTGATATTATTACATAAACATAAATATAACAGCTTTAAAAATGCGGTGTCCTATAAACATGATTTTTTTTCAATAGCTATAAGCTGCGCAATGTGTGCCTAATAAACATGTTTTTTTTTCAATAGCTTTAAGGGCTAACTAAATCTGTGCACGGTGTGCAAACGGGTCTTGGACAGTCTTGTTAAAATAATTTTCTTCCTTACCATTAGGGTAGTACAGTAGATATCGATCGCAAATTTCATTCGTCGGATTCGTAGCTGTAACATCTTGCAAGCGTTCATCTTCTGAGAGTTCAGAATATGATGTACAAGGATCTTGACTTATTGATGTCCCCAGCAATCCCGCTAAAACTGAACAAATCATCAAATGAAATACCTGGTAAAACTAACATCAATGATTAATTTTGAGGCCTCTACATTATAATCTAGATGAACCATTGTAATGTATAAATGTAATCAGGCTATAAAAAAACAGTAAAAATTCATTGATGTTTTCCTATAATATTTTATTATAAGGTCAACGATATTTTTTTGAATTGCAAGATATCACTGACTTAAAAAATATCAAAATGTATTTAAAAAGTTAGAAAAGTCATAATTGTCCTAAAACTGCCCTGATATCTGAAAATATGACAGAAATTTGTAAAAATATTTTCCGAGAACTTATTTTTTTTAAACGTATATTTTATATATATTTAAATAGACGTCTATCAGAGAACATAATGATGATAAAACAACAGTTGAATGTTAATCACAAATGGAAACATAAATAAATGACCAACTGTCCCTTTATTGCTCCGTAAAAAAAAACAATTCTATTATATTATATCTATTATATCTATCTACTCTATTCTCTTATGAATTTCGTCACATTTTTTATATGACTTAAGTGCAAAATGCTTTGTATTCAAACTACATCTTGTTATATGTTTGCTGGCTTTAAAAACATTTGACACAAGCTTATTCCATAATTTCAATCGTAAATTCAAACAGTTTAAATAACAGCTCATATTTAAACCTCCTTCATTTTAAAGTTAAGTAATTACACAATATCAATTATTGAATGTATATATAATTTAAAGTTAAAGAATGTAAAACACTTACTTGCTATATAGAACAACATCGTGTTATCCATTGTTGTGCTGCCTAATCATGCAAGATCACAGTATTTATAGATTATTACCAGCAACTCTTGTAATTTTTGCTGATTTCGGTATAATTTCGAGGGGGCTACTCACCCAAAAATTTCTTTCACTGATTCAACATTGAATTTCTACATTGAATGAATTTTGTTGCTAACATTTTATCTTGCAATAAAAGCATGTTTTGTGCATTCATTATGTGAAATTTGGCTAAAATGCGTTTCAACTGTGTATTGTAATTATGAAATTCATTATATACAACACATGTACACTTAAAAGGGAACAGCACTTGTTTGAATATTTGATAGCACCCTCCCCAAGCCATTTGAACATGGCGTCGTGACGGAGAACTCAATATGGAGACAGTTTTTTTGCATCTGTTTTTGTTCGTCTTTTTATAACTCTTGGGAATGCCCATTATTTCCTTATAGTGCATAAATATTATTTGGATCGTTAAGGAATTAATCTAATAAATTTTCTTTCATATTTTACATTATATATGCTTGGCATATGTGTGGAGTATGTTGGTCATACTAGGAAGGGTCAAAATATATGTGGACGCCTACGGTGCGAAAGTTCCCTTCATTATGTATGTGACACTTTGTTATATTATGTTTTTTTTCTGAATGAACTGTGATTGCCAATTTTTTTGTATATGCCTGTTGAGTAAGTTCATAATGTGCTACAGTTTAACTGAATAACAACTGTAAAAAAACATGTGTCTAGAAATCGCGACTTCTCATTTCATCAGAAATAACATTGATATATTATCAGGAGTAAAAGGCAAACTACTTTTAAGTGGCCGGAGTAAAAATGTACCTCAGCGATAATAATTTGAGTATATGACCTTTCATTTTCACAGTTACCTCCGATTAACATTACCGCACCGTAAAGGTCTGGTCTCGCGAGAACCTATCTCAGTTTTATCCCCTTAACAAATCGTTGTCGATGTATTTTTTATGGCAAGTCAATAAATAACTGTATTTTTATAGGAACTAAAAAACGCAACGGGCAATTTTTTCCCAATAAATTGAGTACATTTATGAACATGTTTTTGGATAAACAGCGCGAAAAAAGCTTCCCACATGGCCAAACCCTGTGCAAATGATAACTAGAAGGTCAGCGACCTTGGATCCCCCGTGAACTTCAACAATTCGTATATGCAGGATGGTCAGTTTTAACTAAAATTAACCTTGGAAATAACTATTTTGCGAATAAACAAGATCATGTGATGAAAGAAAAACAGAGTAACATCTTGCATCATCACTCACTTTTTTCTGAAGACATCTCTTGAACTGACGAGACCAGTTGGCAAAAGTATCCTCAATTTATAAATTAAAGAAAATATGCTTTTATAAGCACGAGCCCATATAGCACATCCAAAATGCTTTTGAGAGGCAACTGACAGGGCCAGTGAAGCAAAAAGATAATTGCATTACATTAAATTATGCTTCTATAAGCACATTCCAGATACTTTTGAGACGCAGCTGACAAGGCAAGTGAAACAAATATATCATTTAACTTACATAGCAAATATGCTTATATAAGCACGATTACTTTTGTAAGCCAATTCCAAATACACCAGGCTCCCCAGATAGGTGTCAACACATCTCCATTAATTTGCTGATTAATATGCTGATATAAGCATGATTGCTTATAAATATGCATATATAAGCATGATTGCTTATAAAATCACACGCAAAATGCTTTTGGAGGGCAGCTGACGAGACAAGTGAAGAAAAAATATCATTTCACTTATCTAAAAAATAATATGCTTATATAAGCATGTTTGCTTATATAAGCACATAAGACGTACTTAAATGATAATATCTAATATCATCACCAACATTTCCTCATCTGAATATGAACTTTTCGCTACTTTTTAAAGTGCTCCAAAATCGACAATTGTCAACCGATCGAGCTGACACCATCACGAGGCACGACTTCAGACCTTGGTTAATATGTGTATTAAATTTAAAGTCTCTCGCTCAGTTCCTTCATACCAAACTCGCGTGCACAAAGTACTTAACATCGGGTGAATATGTTAAAATCGACATTTTTTAAGTGTTCCAGAATCGACCATTTTCAACCGATCCAGATCAAACCTTGACGAGGCACGACTTCAGACCTTGGTGTATACGTGTATAAAATTTGAAAGCTCTAGCTCAATTGCTTCAGACCAAACTCGCCGGCACAAAGTGTTTGGCATTTTGAAAAAAAAGTATAAAATCGACAATTTTTAAAGTGCACTACAATCAAAAAATTTTAATCGATCGAGATAAAACCTTGACGAGGCACGACTTCAGACCTTGGATTATGCGTGTATAAAATTTGAAAGCTCTAGCTCAACTCCTTCATACCAAACTCGCCTGCACAAAGTGCTTGGCATCTGAAAACAAGTTTAAAATCGACCATTTTTAAAGTGCTTCAAAATCAACAATTTTCAACTGATCGAGATAAAACCTTGACGAGGCACGACTTCAGACCTTGGTTTATACGTGTATAAAATTTGAAACCTCTAGCTCAACTCCTTCATACCAAACTCGCGTGCACAAAGTACCCTATATCAAGCGGGACAGACGGACGGACAGACGGACGGACAAGCTCAACCCTATATCCCTTCGTTTTCACGGGGGATAATTATTTTGAGTTTTAAAAAAACGGCCTTAACAATTAGGTGTTAAACATTTTGGTGAAAGGGAAGCCGATGAGCAAAAAAAACCGCATGGATCTATATTAAAATTGATTTTGTGTGAAAAGCACATTTTGCTTTTTTCCATAAACATTTGACGCATTACAAATAAAACGTTTTGTGAAATGATGGTGATCTATTTTTGAAACCATAGGTATAGACTCAAATATGGGTGTGTTGCTCTTATGTAATATTTAAAAAGGCTGGCCTAACTTAGAACTGAATTTGGAAAAAAACGTATCAAGCCATATGCATATTTTATTTGTTTTGACCGTTTATGTTTTCTTATTAAGAATAATCAAATACTCTATATTCCGGATTGTTGAGTCATTAAACAAATACTACACGATGATAATTCGTAAATCTAGGGACAAATGTAATGCAGGGTTCCCAATAATCTATTTCGAAACGTTATTCCCTTCCCTGTTTGCTTAATAGATTTTCGAATGTTTGCTCATTAAATATTGAAAACCGAAACACTCTTCGAAGGTGCAAAAAGGATTCAAAAAAGTAAACTTAAAGTAAATATGATATTATGTGAATATTATTTACAATTCAAAATGGCAAAAAATGATCCAGAATATGAATAATCTGGATATATTTTGAGAGTTATTCTATCTTTCCTGATTGATTCATGCTGCGTTTATTTTAAATTTAAAATCAAAAATAAATACGTTTTCTGAATCGATGTTGTTCAAAAAATTCGAAAGCTGCGATTTTCAGATATATCGATATTGCAGTTTTCTTTAAATTGAGGTTTTAAGTTTATTTATTATGCTTCCCATATGACCGTCACCGATTCTCACGCCTATTTGCACTCTCGAAGCGAGTCGCATATGTGGTTCAATAATGAAGTTAAACAAAAAAGACTGTTCAATGCATTCGAAACCACGCATGCTGATGTGATTACATATTTAAAAAGAAATACGACCCGTTTGATACAATAAAACCTGGATCGAATCTTGTAGAAAGTTGTCCGAAATTTTCGTTATATTTATTTTAGGATGCGTTTATACTTCCTTACTCAGCTAATTTATATTTGTTATTTAATGTTGATATGCAAAAATATTATATAAAGTCGCTGTCGTTTTTTTTTGTTCCCCCAATATTTGATCTTTGCTGGCATAAATACGCTGATCTCAATTCTGAGTAAACATAGAGAGATAAACTAATTATACCCCCAAACTCATACTCATTTGAGTTTCTTTGAGGTTTTTTTTTAAGTTTTATTTGATTTAAAATAGTTTCGTGCATAAAAGTGTCCAATTTAAGTCTATAAAATATGATAAAACCGAATGGAATAATCATGGTAGGATTCATAGGCAATATTTTATGAGTATCCGAAGAAAAAGCGTTATATCACAACCATTTTTATTTTGTTTGGGACCATTTTTTTCATAAAAGACAAGTTTCCTTTATCTTTGCTTTATCTATGCTCAGAACCATTTCATTATTAACTATTTTAACACAAAAACAAGCTAATCAGCGTAAGAAACAACAGATGATGTCATATAAATAAATAACTTTAACACTACAATCCACTCACTCTCATTGCGGGATTGTTTACCGGTGTATTGTCAACGACTTAAATCATGTTTATTTATAGCTCCCGTTGTGTGAGTGTGTTTCTGCTGCTGCTATATGCAATGTCGAAATCTGACTCAGTCCTTATTGCACAGGTCAGCAGTTAAATTGCTGTGCACTCGTTCATTATCATCAATAAGCAAAAAAGCAACACGCATAGCATTAATCTTCTATAGTTAAATAGTAAAAATAACAATGTTCTCTTTAAGTATCGCCCAAAGCTCTTGGATTTTACACGAAAATGTGACGAAATGAGGTGAAATCAGACGAATTTGCCCGAAATCCAGGAAAGACTCAAAAAACTAACAGAAACCACTAACGTGGCTTCTGTTGTTAAAAAACAACTTTAATAATTATTCGTAAATCATCCCACCAACCACACCACATAGTTAAATTCCATCATATAAAAAACACACATGTATTTCCAACAACATTTTGTAATTGAATGTGCCGCAAGAAATTTATTATGCGCCCCAAGTTGACAATTTTGTCAATCAAATGTTGAAAATAATTGAACTGAATTTAATAATGAGTAAATTCTAACAAATATTTAAGATCTTGCATAAATATTGCACAAAGTTAAATGCTAGAATGCAGTGTGACATAACATAACAATTTTATACCTAGTCAAAAACAAACAACAAACCTAAAGAAGGATTCCGAGCATAAAAGTACTGTTTTGCCTCAAACATCAACAAATTAGTCTACCATAAAGCGATTTTTATATGATTTTTTAGAATTAATGTTGCATACGATTGACATATATATTCGAATATGTCATATCCGGGGATCAGAAGTCATGTGGTACATTTTTAATCTAAATGCAACTTTATTTAGTGAGTACGCTTATGCACCGAACCCTTCAATTACAATGTATGCTCTATTTAGACAAAAAAATACAAAATGTGGCACTTTACTATCTACGGTACTTAATAATCTACAACTAAGAAGTATACAAATACAATATGGCAACCAAGAAAAACTTAAACGTGACTAATTCGTGGATAATACTGACTAAACAATTCATTGTATACAAATAAATACATCAATTTTGTTCATTCGTAAATCACATTTCTTATTGCTTACATTCTTAAACGGGTGCTTGCATTCCAATACATGAACAATAAAGTGCGAGGCACAATGAAAATGATTTTATCCTAATACAATAAAACCTTTATAACGACACAAGAAAAACATAATATTTAAGTTTACCGTGAAGCCCTACTTTATTTCTTGTTTGAATATTATCTAAGAGTATATAGCAACAGCACTAATAATTTACAGATTGCCCTTTAAACATTATTTGTTATTATATCTAATCATTACATGATATTTTATGAATCCTGTCTCTGGAATTTGAGAATGGTTTTCCTAAAACATCAGAACTTTGAGCATTCATTAACGCGTCTTAAAATACAATATTCTTAACAAACTAAAACCATGATTATTAAGCAAGATGTCTTATAAACCTTACACCCTTGGTTCACTTTTATCTGGATCCTTGGAATCCTTAAAGCCGTTTATGTAAGAACATATATATTTCATCAACGCGTCTTAAAATGCATAATTCCTTAAACGATCACTCTGCAAACGAAATATTTATCAACCAATATGTGTTATTTCTTTCTAAGAAACATGTCGAATTATTAATGCATCTTAACATAAACTCTACAACAATCTTTACAAACGAAACCCTATTTATCAGCTCAATGTTTTATCAACCTTACACCCTCGGTGCACTTTTATCAACGGTATCCGATCGTTTCAGCTGGTTCTTACTGAATCCGCGGACGGAGCCCAGCAAAGCGCTTCGATCCGGATCCTTAGCATCTCAAGAGACAACCAGCAAAAAATCCCGTTTCTAGAGCTAGAACTCATTTTTTATCTCCAAACAATGAGAAATTAAAACGCGTCTTAACATAAACTCTACACGAATCTTAACAAACATAAACCCTATTTATTAACTAATACATGTATGTCTTATAAACCTTACACCCGCGGTGCACTCTTATCAACGGTATCCGATCGCTTGAGCTGGTTCTTACTGAATCCGCGGATGGAGCCCAGCAATGCGCCTCGATCCGGATCCTTGGCGTCGTCCAATGAGGAATCCTGTCTCTGGATCCGCGAAACTGGTGATTGTGGTGGATCCGGGGTCACAGGGGTTACTGGAAATAGAAAATACTTAGGTGTTTCCCAATTTATTCTGTTGTTACATTATTATGAGCAGCGGACTTTTGCTGAACCGGACACAGCTAGCTTAATCTTTGAACATAAATGGAAGTCCCATCCTTCTTTTATAAATCTTATGAAATAGACCGAAATTCGGATGAACCAAGGATCCTGATACCTATTCGAAGTATTTGTAGGGCAGACAGAGAGGGTCAAGGTCAACATAGAACAATTTGAATGAAAAACATGTACTATAATATGTTTAGAATTTGATGTAAGATGTTTAGAACATGTTATAAGAACATGTAATGTGTATCATGTTAGAGCTACCAAGACATCTTTACTATTCTGAACAAAAAAAAATCCTTAAAAGCTGTAGGACAACAATTTTCTAACACTGATATCGAATTACAAATACAAACCTACATCTATGTACATGTAGGCCTACCACATTTAGAACTGCCATCACCAAAATAAGCATTGAAAAGCTACTCGAGTTTGAAAAAAAAAAATATCTAAAAATGTCAAAAGTAAATGATACATGCTTTAAGCAGAGAGAGTTTAAAGAAAACACAGAGGAATTTGTTAAGCAGGTTTATATAAATTATATACACTATTTCAACTTATACCGGACCAAGCCATATTCAAAAGGTACCGTACACCTGTACAAATATTAACGCATGCGTCCATGTTATGAATTAAAAAAAAAACGCGGGAAACATCGGGAAGGTAAGAAATACGCAAAGAACCACAACCCTATTCCCTCTTCTACCCCACCCAATCA
>LQRL01000798.1:0-12098 GCA_001703475.1 Hydroides elegans
AAAATCGTATTTATATCCCACGGTAACTGCATTGTGTTTTTCAAAATTCGTAATAGATTTTATAGCTTCGGTCATTCAAACTTGATTTGAATTGTTTGCGTAAGAAAATATCAGTATATATAGTTCAAATTATAGTCAAAATTATAAAGAACAATTAGTATACAATCAAAATAATTTTATTCGAGAATTAATTCATTTCTTTAAAATCGTCTGCTCAATATTTATTGATATTGTTAAAAAATATATATATATTTTTTAAATAGATTTCCCTTTCCTGTCTATAGAAATTTAAACGAACATCTAAGATGTCATAAAATTGAAGACATTATGGGGATCATTAAAAATTGATTGCAATTCATTCAATAAGGTGTCTAAGAGTTCAATGAAATATATTCATTCCACGTTTGTGTTCTGTAACTATGTACTACTATTAAGCCGATTATAAGGACTGTCCCCTTTTAGGTGAATTAGACTAAACCAAATGCTATGATCCTCCTAAGTACATCTTTTCTTGTATCTTCATAAGATGTAAGATGGATTATTACAAATGAGAAAGCAAAAAGTCAAATTTGACAAAACGATTCTATGAGAGACAACGCTTTTCTTGGTTTTGCTTATAAATATGTAGTAAAAAGTGCATTTATTATTCAAAAAGCCTTATGTTCATCGGCATGGTTTGTAAATAAATTGAGATGGAGGGGGTATATGACTTACACCGGTAGAATCAGCTAATTTTAAATTTAATTATATGTTAATTTCAAGGGAAAAGCAATGTGGCAACCATTTTAAAACACGATGTAAAGACAACCAAAAAATGAAAATTGGACTCGATTTTATGCATAAATAGCCGAAAACATGCATGGTTTATCCTATGCAAACAAAAAAAGGGGTTGAAGACTTAGAGGCATCGTTGGTAGCTCCAAAAAACTAAAGGGGCAGTTTTATATAGGGAATAAACAGCCGTGACTAACAAATATACTTATCCTTTGAATATTCAATGTTCATCTGCATATATCGCAAATGGTCAATGTTTCATTAGTCATGCTTGTGGTCATATCTGACGAGTACAAAAAATTTATAAATGACATTTGATCAAATTACAATTTTGTTCTCGCAGATTCAGAAGAAACTGGCTGCCCTGTTACTCCTATCGCTGATGGCTATTACCATGAATGCTCTGTGGAGCATGGATCTCAAATGAGTGTAGGAGAGACATGTTCATTCAGTTGCAACTGTGGATTTATTGATCCAGAGAATTCTTACAGTGTGCAATGTACCAATTATGGTTTGCTGAGGGACACATCGAACATCTGTCAAGGTAGAAATGTTTATTGCATATGTGACAAATTCAATTTTAATTGTAATGAACGTATTTAAAATTCAGTTGCCAGTTTATTATTAGTGTTTAAACTCTTCCGAATCACATGTTTGCTAATGATGAATAACTTTCTAATTATGCGGGATCGCTTAATATAAACTTTACCTGTGCATAATTATGAAGCATAAAATCACACTTTATGATATTTTTGGAGTATTTATTTTAAATGGGGATTAACTTGTTTAAACAATTTTGTCAAATTAATGTTAAATATTATAATTGATGAAAAACTAATTATTCAGTAATAATTGATCACTTGTTCTGTGTTATAATTGTATCAATAATATTTATTCAACACTTTACATTTTTTCGTAATTACTTTGAATAAATTAATATGGAACCTTTTGTTTACCATATTTTACCATACATTTAATCGTATTGCTTACTTTAGTTAATTCACAGGTATTCTTGCTGGTGTCTGAATCTGGAAATTATATGTTTTCGTATGAAGAGGCTCAACCAAGGTGCTCCGGGTACGGAGCGAACGTTGCAACCTACCAACAAATGTCCGATGCACATGCTTCTGGTATGATAATGCATTACATCAATAAGCATATATATATTTATATATATGCATATATATAATAAATGTAAATACGTAAGTCTAATGCAGAAAACTACGGATCAGACCTTGCAAAACATTATCAGATGACCGTCGCTCATGTCTCTGACAGATCAATATGTATGAAAAGAGGAATGCACACATACATAATATATACAGGTTTCTATGCTAAAGTATATGGTATAGTCCAAAGGTAATGCTAAACTATTGAGTGCGAGTTACGGAAAGAGCCTTGTTATATATCAGCAACATGACCCTTCCTCTTGCATTGGGAAGGTTAAAAGATAATGACGAAAAATTGCATTCATAAATAATATATTTGCACGTGTCTAGTCTAGCGTGAAGACATGTAAATAAAAGACATTTTGTTTATGATCTTGCATTATAAAGGAATGGATTGCTGCTCTTGTGGTTGGATCAATAGCGGCGGAGGTTATCTACTTAGTCAGCGAGCGCGAGAAGGCTGCAGCTTTGTATATATCATTTTATATCAAATCATTACATATACATAAACATCTTTAACATTATTATCACCATTTTCACTAATATTTGCGTTAATAATATTCACATTTTACAAATATTATCGCTGAAAGAGCAAACTAATTCAAACTTGAACTATGTTGAATTGAATGAGCAAATACGATTCTGATTCTCAAAATAAGTTTAAATGGAGGCATAATATACTATATAAGTCTTAATATATTCATACTTGCTTTCTATTTTAAGAGCAGCAAACTAAATTTAAGAGTTATATTTGTCAAATAATTTATTCAAGTTGAGTCATGCCACAAAATAATTTGAATTTCTATATAAGACGCTCCATATTCATTGATATTTAGGCATTATACCATTTAAATTTATAATTTATGGATTTGACTTTTCCGTTCATAGAGCTCTGGTGTAATGTATTGCGATTGGAACTGGACTTGGAACGCCTATTGCTACCGCGAGGACATTTAGTGATAATCTTGTTAATATTCACATTGTTGAAATGCTGCTGCTAGTCCAAAACAGGATGTGTTACTGAAAGGGTATGTGCATCTAAACATGAAATTCGCTGAGTTTAGAAAATAATCTCAAATCATCTTCAATCAATCTTCACACAAATATGAACAATTTTACAACATGGATATTCTACATGACAAGAACATTTTCATTTCACAACCATATATGATATGTCAAAGGAAGATCGCGGGTACTTTGCTGCTTTGAGAATGACCGTATCACAGCTGATTATTATTAAAACACGAGTTTTTAACCGTTCTTGCATAGATATATTTTTTTATTAAAAAGAAGGTTGACTTGAATTGCTGGTTAAGATCAGAAGTCATGTGACACAGAACAAATTCTAATAGAGTCGTTTTCATTTCATAATTCACGTTTAGCACGAAACATTAGAACTAGGCTCTCACTGGAAGGCTGTGAGGAAGTTATCGTAGATTTTCGGTGAATACCCGACGGGGACAATTGATATATTTCTAAGATTCGCTAACAATGTAAAGGGGGCTTTAAATATTTCGCAAAGCATATTTACAAGACCGACAAAAATAAAGGTGTGGAAAACATGATAGGCTTCAAGTACAGAAATTGATTATCACAATTCAAAAGTATATATACATAGTTTTTAATGGTTTTCTTATAGATTTAAATAATTTTCTAAATGTATTTGATCGACGAAGTGCAACTCATATTGAATATCTGTTCTATTTTTAATAAAAATAAAAAAATAACGGATTAATGTATAGAAATACATATTCCAAATATTGTACGCTTTGAATAAACTTATAATATTAATGATTGTTCAGGTTTAAATTAAGTTTGCCCGTTTTGGTAAATTATCAAACAAAGGGTTATATGACTCTTCTTAAATGATTTGTCCTAGCTGCAAAACAATTTTATATATTATTTTAGCAAATCTCACCCTGGTTTATAAGACAATATGTTATTTAAGACCTATTGAAAATAGAGAAAAGGGGTTAGTCAGCAAAAATATGATAAACCCTAGAAAAGTTCACTGCGCCTTCCATTCTAAACTTTATAAGATCACCGTTAAGCAAGTAGTCAACAATTCAAACTGTATCTTAATGACAAGTGCAAGCGAAGAAAATAACGTTCATGATTACATGCTTGAAGCAATATGCAAGACCATATCACCCGGGCAATATCACGTTTGATATTGCCTGGCAATTGCGGACATATTTCCGAATTACAGTGATAATGCTCATGCAATAAAATGAATAAAATGTCCATAACAATCTCGTGGTAGGAAAAAGTAATGCCCTTCGGGCATGGGCATTTCCATATCCCTCCCTCTGTTCCCTCCGGTCACTAACCATGTTGATATGGACTATTCCGGCAATATTTCTATTGTATAGTCATGTATTTATTAGTATATTTACATTTAAGAATAGATTGTTGCTCCTGTGGTCGGATTAATAGCGGGTCGGGTTATCTACTACGTCAGGCTGCACGCGAATTATGTGCCTCGGTAGCGTTATTGTGAATTGGCAATATGTATACCCTTTTTATATAATTTTAATAAATTGTATGTTAAACGCAAATGATGATATTCTTGCCCAATCAAAATTGCGTGTGAAAAATGTATTTTTGGCATGAGCTTTCACTGCATCGCTCTGGCTTTGATATATCGAGTAATGCAAATATTCATGTTTTATTATTTGATCCTGATATATATCGGAGAATGCATTTTCTTAACGATTAAAAAAATATATTACTTTGCTTTAAAAATCGAACTATGCATATTTTGGCATTATTTTATCTAAGGCTATTGCAATTGAATGGAACGCCTTTTGCTATCGTGAAGACATTTAGTTCCAACATTTAAAATTTCACATCGTTGGTATGCTGCATAACATGATTTTCCGGCAAGAACAACGCCATCAAATATTATTGTGCATGAAGTTTCTGGTTTTATGATGATGTATTTAAACACATTTTTAAAGACATTAAAGGGAAAAAAGTAATGAGAAATGTTTTCATAGAACGTTTCGCAATACAGTGGCAACAGTAACCGCTGAGATAGCAACTATTAAAATAATTGTTCGTGTGACACATTTCACACAATATCAAGGTGATTTGATTACTACACTGTATACCTGTATGTCTTGGTTAAATTTGTACATATGAGCGGCATTATTAAGGCCGGAATGAATGTAATCATATTATTTTAAACTGTATTTGCACAATAAAGGTTGTTTACATATGTTGTGTATGTTTTTATAAAGCATATGGGCTTTTTTGTCGAATCACAATCGATATTGTACTCTATGAATATCCGATTACTGCTTTAAATAATTACTAATAATTTATTTAATCCATGTACTGATACGTGTTTTTATAGATAATATTACGACAAAATATCTTATTTACTTTGATTTGGTTTAAAATTGAATATATGATTTTAACACATTTATCAACATATTTCATCGCGTATGATTTTAGAAATCAGTGTCATAATAGATCATCAGTGTGAAACTTGTTAAACAATATAATCTCAATACACCTAATCAGACTAAGCGATTTATCCAACAAATGTCTCCAATTGGTCTAGTGAGATCTACTTAATACTTAGTCGCATGCGTACCAGCTATAAAAATATGTTATGATTGTAATTTAAGCCAACCAAGATAAATTCAGATACCGACTCTCACAGCAAGGGCTAAATGTTAACACATGATGACATCAGTGTTAACTAATTGTTAGCTAAAATCGAGCCGAATGAGTCGCATTTATTGCTGATTGATTATAATCACATGGATGTATCACATGCGATTAAATCAATAACTACACTGTAAAACTTAATGTGGTCCTCAAAATATCTTGGTCAACATTAACCTTATATCAAATCTCATGTATAAGCCTTACAGTTTAAAATAACTGCGAAGTTAAATAATGTTATTTCATTCGCATAGTCAATTCGAAGTCACAAAAGAGGATGTGTCCTTAAAGCAAATAACATATAATTTATTTTTTATTAAATTGCACAAAGCAAAATTAAAACGACTATTGAATGAATATATTGAATCAATGATAAATTATTAAGTTGTCCTTGATTGTTTTCTTGTTTAAATATACTGCATTTAACTGCCTTTTAGCATTAAGAGGTTATCATTTCAGATTGCATTGTAGCAATGCATATCGACTTTGATTCGAGCATCCAAACGCACACACAGTTTAAACACATTTAAACCATTGAGTAAGATGAACTAGGTTCAAAACTTATTAATTATATATCCTTTGTTTGCATTGAACAATCATACATTGTATTGATTCAGACCATATATGTATTATCAAGTTGTGATCTACTTCAAATAAATGAACATTTAACACTGATATCAGATGCTGATATCATAATTGCAACAATAACACTGCATTGTTATCACATGATACAGTAGTATGCATCATCATTTTATTAAAACGTAAAACCGATTGTGCTTATGTTTGGATTGTAGGTAAGTTTAAATAGTTGGTTTACAATAAGAAACGGACACCAACAGGCATTGCGGAAAGAGACATGAGAATAACCCTAAAAACTGAATACGGTATGTGAAAATAACTATTCATCCACATTATTACCTTACATTTATGATCTAAAATAAAAAATACATAAAACTTTCTAAAAACTAAAAACAAAGACAAATTGCATATATGTATTTATCAACCATAAACATCATATATAGAGTTTAAGATATCAATCTAGCGTTCTAAAAAATTGTAATCCAAACTTTAGCTACAATTTGAAGTAATCATAAATATAATGTCAACTTCTCATCATTTTTGTATGGCTTAATATGTATCAATAGCATATATATTTGTCAGTGAGAGCGAGTTTTGTGTGAACCAACACAGAGGAACGGATTCTTTTGGATTCTTTTCGAGGCTGTTATGCAATATTTACTATCTTAATCATGGGTAACAAATATAGCCAAATGGAGAGCGAGCATCGTCCTTTGTCTGGTGTCGCACAATCCAGCGGAAGGTAAAAAAAATACAAGTATATTGAAAGAAGTGAACATGTGACGCTTTAAAAGCTACTAGTGCTTGAATGAATATACGTTTGATATGTTGTTATTAAACAATATAAGGCCTGAAAACGGTTGAAACCAAACATGTATATGTTATTCTTGTTACAGCAGTCATACAAATAGACTATACAATGCGCCCTTATCAGAAGACGATTCATTTACCAGCGAGTGCCGAGTACACTTGTAAGTAAACAGTTTTAGGCTTAATTATCACATCATGATGATGAACGCATTGCAGTATTCATTGAAGAACACCATTGAGTCAAAAGACAATCACTTGCATATAAGATATCTTTCATGAATAGTTCGTATTTGTTTTATTTTTGATTAAATACGTAAACACCTCATTAACTAATTAGAAGTATTTAAACATACGGTTTGAGTAATTTTATACAGGCAAACATCCAATGAAACGCAAGATCTACCAGTTGAAATTGCAGAATCAACCAAAATGACACTACTTTTGAACACTGTAGGAGTCGAATTAATATTGGGTCTGCTAAAACAGTAAGACATATTTCTATTGTTATGGCATTATAGCAACATTACATAGGTTAAACATAAGAATATAGGTAAGATGCATTGACAATGTCATTTTCAGTGTTTATTTTTTTGACTAACTGAAATAAATATTAACAAAATGAAAATACGTTCATATCATATTTATACATATGATGAATATGTATAAGTTTCGTAAGTGATCAATATGGCGTGGACATATAATTTAATATTTGCAGAGAATATAGAGGGAAAAGTCTTACTAAGATATTGGCAGAAGAAAAAAATAAGAATAGAAAATATCTTAGACAATTTCTATTTGGTGGAGAATACGAGAAACTAAATATTGATTCTGGAAAAGAAATTGACGAGTCGGTTATTGACTTAAGTTTGGCGCATAGGTTGTACCGTAATTTGGTTGCAAGGAAATCGAAATGGATTGACGAACCACAAGAAAGTGATACAGAGCCAAGGCATCATATTGCACGCCTAGTATATGTTCGAAATAAACTTATACATGGACCTGCAAGACAATCGGATAACTTGTGGGAGAAAATATCGCAGGCTCTACAAGGATTGGCACAAAAATACAGAGAGTGTCAGACGTAAGTAAAAATTAAAAGATATATAAACGTATTTACAATTATGGTAAGTTGCTAAGACAAGCTATTTTATTGCCACAATACTTTGATGTTATTAATTTTAGAATATTATTACATGTTGATACTCTTCAATATATTATCAAACAGCCAAGCCGGAGACACAAACGAGGCTGCCATTGCGGAGGACATCAATAGAATTATTGAAAAACATAGAAATATGTATGTATATGCTCATCAAGTGAACGATATGTTGCATGAACACAACAAAGAACTTAAACAGATAAATAAAACATTCGTTATAACTCTATACTTCTTTTTGGATAATGAATCTACTGCAGCACCGAATGGTAGTAACAAAAAAACTCTATTTTACTTAGATCAATAAATCCACTTTCTAAAGCTACATTAATTATATCAAATTAAGGTGAAAATGATGTGAAGTCGATCAAAATTGTCAAGATTCTATACAAACAACCTTAAAAATTAAGAAAGCACAGTGTGTATTAATTTTCTCTCATTATTTATAGGAACAGGAGGAACTGTTAAAACGGACTATAAAGCATAGAGAGACAATTGAAATCAAAATAAAGGATCTGTCTGATATATACAAGTAATAGTTTAGCTGAAGTTTTAAAATGAGTTTAACTCCCTAGGTCTCTAATCATAATCGTACAAAAGTACAACAATATAGTTTTATTTAGCATAAATTTAACTTATAATACTTATAATACGCATAATGTTAAACGATTAAATAAATCAAATATTTCAGGTTTCGCTGGTGTATTTTATGTGGTTTGCTTGGATCAGTTGCAGCTATTATAATAGGTGGAATAATAGGTGGAGCACTTGCTGGTGTAAAGCTATCGCACAAAGTCGACAAAACTATACCTTGTGCGGAATATCAGCTATACCTTAAATTGAGTAAAAACATTGTTGATTTTTATGTAAATATATATATATAATCTAAACAATCGTTTAATGGGCAATTTATTACAAACATGTTTTAACGTGTCAATTATTAACATATATTAATAATTAAATTGATTAAAACGTTTTATTAAAACGTATTAACATATTTTTTCGACGTTTGAAGAGGACGACAGCGATATTGTATTGTATATGCCAAGAGAGGGATGGAAAGCAAGGCCTCCAAAAGGACGAAGAACGCTAATTCGCAAAAGACCTGCAGATATCTGTATTATTTCACACACAGCAGGCACAGCTATTTGCAATACAGCAGAAGAATGTTGCGCAGGAGCAGCCTCTATACAGAAAATGAATATCAACGAAAGGCGTTGGTTTTGCAATGCTTCCTTGTTACTTAGTTCAAAACATAATAGCTTTGATACAGCATATTTAATAGGTATATAAGCTAATCTGTGAATATTTTTGCCCGATTGTCATATTCTGAAGGAAAATTAGGTTAACCCAACTTCAAGCAAAACAGTATTGTTAAGCCATTCAACCAATGTTTTGTTGTAGATTTTGATGATATAATATATAATCATTTGGTTGGTGACAATGGTATGATCCTGGAGGGACGTGGAAGTGACATCATTGCAGCGACTGCAAAGGGAATGAATGACATTTCGATTTCAATAGGTTTCATAGGCACATTCATTGATGACCTACCCTCCAGAGCTGCGTTAAAAACTGCAAAGAACTTTCTTCAACAATTAGCCGCTACAAGTATGTTATTATACTTTTGACATTGATTCCAAAACATTTAAATGGAAGCAAACAGTTGATATTATGTATGTGAAAAAAACTACCAATCACTTTTTTGCATGATTATATTAAGTCTTAGAAAAATATATTTGGCCATAATGATATGCAAAGAAACCGAGAATTAATATTTTCTGCAACGATAATATAGCATATCAGCAACGGTTTTGCTTAATTGTGACAGACAAACTGACCAGCAACTTCACTATTTATGGACTATGTCAGCTATCTGCCAATTATACCGATGCTCCTGGCAAGGCGCTTTATGATGAGATCAAAACATGGAAAGCTTCTACACCGGGATACTCATGGAGTTGGGTAACAGATAACTCTATCATTGCTCAAATTTTAAGCATTCTAATAATATTTGTTTAATAAGATACTAAAATAAGTCGATTGTTGTAAATAAATAATCAAATACAAAAATAATACAACTAAATTAAAGATTGTGTACATGTATGTGCATTTTGTAACATGCTGTTGATCTTATTGCTCAATTATTTTCCACTTTTTCACAAAAATGCCATCTATCTATTCACTTTAACTTAATGCCTTTGTCTTATTAATATCATTTATCTAGTAGATTTGTTTAATTGATATTTTGATGCCATTATAAGTAAACTTTCTTTTAGAGAGAAACAGAAGTCAGCTACTCTAACGGAAATGAACGTACACCCAACGTAACGACAACCATATCTCCATAACCTGAAAAACTTCGAACTATTGGATGTTTTCGAATCACGCTGTTGTTATTAAGTAAAAAAAACAATTTTAATTAATATAAAAAAAAAAAACACACTTCTTTGGTGAGATGTAATGTGACCCGCGTTTTTGTCACGCTGAATATTTCTAAAACTTTATATTTGACATAATCAACATATTCGAATATTTCCAGCAACGCAAATTATACTTAAATAGTTATATATTTCAACTCGATGTTCTGAATAGTATTCCCTTATGGAAGTAAAAAAGGTTTAGTTTATGCTCATTATTTCTTACGATTAATGTGTTTTATGTTTATTATCCATGCGCAGGGCTAGGGCTCCTATATCAAATTATATAAGCGCAATATATCATATCTGTATATATAATATGTAATTATTGATATCCTAGGGTTAATAACAACATCACTTTGTCAATTTATATTAAAGCAAATATAATCTAAAAACTTTATTTCTATTTTACAAAAGGTTTTTAGCCGATTTAAGAAAATAGTGCGACATTTAAAAATACACACATATAGTGCTAACAAAATATATAAATTTGTTTGTATAACATGATCGGATATTATATAAATGTAATAAATATGCATATTTGCATAAAACGTGTATTCGGTTTCTTGCAAGAAATGAGCCCTTATAAGACTGCATAAGATAATATGATATTCGAATATATAAAGACATTAATAAAGAACAATAGAAGATCGAATATTTAACTTACCCGGATGATAGGATTAATCTAAATTTCGAAGGCACTTAAACAAAAATGAAGATATAGATTTCTCTTCAACTGATTTAAATAAATGAAATAATTATTGTTAGGAAATTGTTAAGTCTATCTCAGCATACTTTTTAAAATCATTTATTTTATCTAAATTACTTATAGGATTACATTAACAATAAGTATGGACGATGATATTAAATGAAAGTAAAAAACCATACCCAAATTTGTATCATGTCATTATTTGTTGTATTACCAAAATATTAACTTCAGATTTAGTTATCATATGTATAAAATTTATTGTGCAAAACACATGGGCAAATAAGAAAATACCGCAGCAATTCGCAAGACTTGCGTGGATTTATTATCTCAAAAGTTTGTTAATAATAGGATGACTATTCCTTAACTACTATCTAAAGAACACGCACTTTTTAAAGTGACCAACATGTGTAAAATGTTAAATTGATTTCTAATTAATAGCAGCTGATGTCTATTCATTCTTTCCCCCAGTAACGATGCACTCGTTTTCATGGAATAATAGCATAGAATGAATTTGATTATGAAATAATACTAGTAAATATAATCAGTTCCATTTTGAAATATGCTTAATAAAAACCGATCAGTTATAAATCTATACCGTCTTATAGTATTTGATTATTAAATAATGTTTTAATCGTTTGCGCAAACCAAATTCCTGTAATAATATTTATTATAATAAATACAAGTCAACATTTAAATGCATATTTTCTTTTTTTAAAGTTTAAATCGCATACGTGTGGTATTTAATTGTTACGGAATTCACATGTTGCTTACACTTAACCGACGTCCTAATTTATTTATAAATTGGA
>LQRL01000824.1:0-14690 GCA_001703475.1 Hydroides elegans
ATTCGGTTGTTTGCATAAAGAAACCGTTTTATAAGAGCAACCGACATTCATGCGACAATTTGACAACGAAGGTGCGCATCGGTTTTTAGGTGCTAAAGGTGCATAACAGACTATATCGCAATGGTCTTCGTTCCCAAAATGCCGCCAAGCAACCAACCTCCTCCCTCACCATAGGCGGGCACGCCTCTATTGGGCGCGAGAGCACGTTCATTGGACGCGCCAGCAATGGAAGAATGTCCTTTTTACGGACCAATAAAGATTTTGCATTTGTCACAATAAAGACAACGCGAGAGTTTGGCGAAGAAAGAACGAACGATTTCGAGATTAATGTGTTAAAGAAGTAAGAACTGGAAAGGGGGCAGCTTGATGGTTCGGGGTTGGATAACAGGTATGGATAAAACAGCACTTATTGTGATGGAAGGCCACATTACTGCCTAACAGTATATAACGGATGTTTTGGAACCAGTGATCGTTCCTCGGGCAGAAAACCATGGACATGATAGTATTCTTATGGACGACAACGCCACACCAAATCGTGCACGAGTAACAAATGATTATTTGGGAGCTTAAGGTGTTATCCGGATGGCCTGGCCGGCGTGCTCTCCAGATCTAAATCCGATTGAGTACGCCTGGTGCTATCTCGGGAGAGCGTTATCTCGTCGCATGTTACGTAACGAAAGCATGGGGCAGGTGCGGCAGTATCTTTTTGAAGAATGGGCTAAGATACCACAGCGGTTCATTAAGAAACTCATAATCAATATGCGCCGTCACTGCCAGGCTGTGTTTGATAATCAAGGTAGCCATTAGAATTCTAATAATGCATAGGTAAGTCGAAGTTTTTATATACATACACTTCAGTGTAAGGCATAAATAATTATGCTCTGCCCCTGTTTAATAGCGTTTCTCGCATAGCACACTTTATGCAGAGGTTAAGCAGTTGCATTTATTAAAAGTGACACCACTGTTGTTAAATTCATTATATATTCCTTTATGTTTCGTTCCTCTTTCTCAAATTGTGTACACAGGTAGAAGAGATTATAGACGTCTAAAATATATAAAAATATTAACATTTATAACCTGAACTGGACCCTAGGTCAAAAAACGCACTGGGGACTTTCTTTTTCGGCCGCTTTTAGGTCAGCTCTTAGCACTATTCTAACATTAGTTATCCATTAGTCGTAAGATTTAGGAAGGGTTGGTTTCAACAAGAGGCCTTCCTTGCCTAAGAATTCCCGTAATAGCTGTTGGGATTCGACACAACAACAAGACGAAATTCATCTATCAATATTAAAAGACCTTTGTGGTAGAAGGAAACAAATCCCTTGTCGGCGAATATAGAGACAGTCATCGAGTTTTTTCGTTGAACTTTATAATAAAGAATTAGGTTACAGTTCTCTAAACACTGCTAGATCAGCCCTTAGCACTATAGACAGCTTTAGAGTAGGAGAGCATCGATTAGTTGTAAGATTAAGGAAGGGTTTTGTCAACGGTGTTGTCTTACGTTGAATTCTAGTTTAATTCTAGTTGAATTTAAACTAGTCGTGTTTTTTTAACTATAGTTACGGGTCCGAGAGTGCATACTTTACACTTTCTAAACTTGGAACATATGCAGAGAACTAAGAACTGCTATATTGTTCAGATTAATGTGCCAATCAAACCTACTAGGCCAGGCAAACATATTGCTCCTCTTAGGTTATTTATGTTTAGAGAGACTCCAAGCCTGTGTGTGTACTTGTATTAAACCGGTAGAACATAACCTCTCTCAGGTAATGACAATATGCTGCTATTTAAATATTTGAAAACTATATACAACTGTTTATAATGAGACAGCTTAAACCTTGATAAGATTTAAGCTTTAGATTCGTTGCGTTGATATTAATGAGCAATCTATTCATCGCAATAGCCCACATATACGTTGAAAGTCTAACTAATCCACATTGTGAGATGTGAGAGGTATAGTGAGACCTGTCCTCCACACCTTTTTCCCAAATGTTCATGCCTTTATTTATGTATGATAATTTACTTATCATTTTGGATAAATTCCTTTATCATGTTTGCCATTGTAAAAGAATGACATTAACGAGGTTCAGCTCACTTTCGCTGGTCTTACTATACCACTCACATTGTTTCAGCTACAGAATTAAAATCAAATTTCGTCTAACAGGTAATACTTATTTAATTTCTTAAATTAAAGTCCGGTTGCACGTCGTTTTGGTTGTACTGAAACAACGATTAGAAACTTTGTTACGGCCAAAGTAGCACCAGCAGATATTTTATATGATTTCTAATGTCACCTTTGTCGAATCTCTATTTGTATCTCACTTATACTTAAAATGTGTTTTACGTTTTGTTATCAGTTTTACGATGGGTTTCCAATGAAATTCCAAAGACGAATCCATCCCGGCGCGCCCGGGAAGGTACAGAAAAACCGCTATATCTCAAATGACTATAGAACAAACCACATTTATCGCTAGAAGAACTATTGATCGCAGTGGGGATTATCGAGTAGAGCATTAATTAAAGTCCGGCTTCAATTCATTTTGGTTACACTAAAACAACTATGAGAAACTTTGTCTGGTGACATGGAGAAACTGCATCCATAAAGTTATAGGGCGTGAACAGGAAGGGGCAGTATAACCGGTATATCTCAAACGACTATAGAATATATCTTTATCGCAAGAAGAATGTTGGATCGCAGTGGGGATTTTCGGGTAGAACGATAATTAAAGTCCGGTTGCACGTCGTTTTAGTTGTACAAAAACAACTATTAGAAACTTTGTCTAGTGACATGGAGAAACTGAATCCATAAATGGTAGGGCGTGCCCAGGAATGGAGTGAGTAACCGCTATATCTCAAATGACTACAGAACATGCCATATTTATCACTAGAAGAAAAATAGATCGCAGTGGGGATTATCGAGGAGACGGTTGCACGTCCGTTCGGTTGCACTAAAACAACAATTAGAAACTTTGTCTGGTGACATGGAGAGCCGGACTCCATCAAATGATAGGATGTGAACAGGAAGGGACAGA
This sequence comes from Hydroides elegans, assembly GCA_001703475.1. Lineage (NCBI taxonomy): Eukaryota > Metazoa > Annelida > Polychaeta > Sabellida > Serpulidae > Hydroides > Hydroides elegans. Next base: position 3,033 of record LQRL01000824.1, read on the forward strand.
GTAACCGCATCGGAGCAAGGACCTCTGCATCTGCATCTACGAGACTATTTTAGGTCACCAATGAATTTAATGTCTCATGAACAAATCTAGGGACAATCCTGTCGTCTTTGAAGAAGACTTGACAGCACGTATTCAGAAACCAAGAGGCGCTGTAATACTGTTTCATGATAGGTAAGACATCATTTTATATAGACGGATAGACGGTGGTTGCATGCACGTATGGCGTACGCGGGGCGAGCAATACGATTGATCCTCAAAGGCGCAAGAATATATCACATTAATATATTCTAAAATGTCTTTATTTTTAGGCAATTCTGAAGTTTTGTTAATTATTGTAAAAACATAGTTGCATCACTTAAGTATATTGATCCTAAAACTGAACATATTAATTTGGTATTTGAACATATTAATTTGGTATTTATAAATACTTGGATTAGATCAAACATCGATGTATAGTTTGGCTGAGCACCGCCATTACTTTTTGTACCGTTCTGTTGAAAATATTGACTGCCTTCAGTTTGTCCTTCAAACTTTAATGCAGTTGGTATCATATTAACAATACATTTGATAGCATGTCGATTGTATATGCCCTTCTGTCTTCTGACAGAAGGGCATATACAATCACTTCTTGGTCGACACTACTTTCCTTATAAACGTGTATGGTGTCCATTGCCAATTTAGAGACTGCATTAACTTCAAAACCAGTTCAATTTGAATAATGTGAAGAATGAAAACTATATAAACATCCTTCTCTTTGAAAAGATCTAAGCTTAATATAACATTTATTTCCCAAACGCTCAATCATGCATAAATCTATCGTGATCGTGTTTTGTGTGCAACTAAATATCCTGTCTCGTTTATAACAGACTGGGGATTGTGTAAGAAAAAACATAGAGAGTGTAGTTGACACAGACAGCCAAATGAAGGACTGTTAGAATAGATAGGTAAGACAGGCCATTTCGGTAAATCAAATAAATGTAATTAAATGGGAGCAGGTGTTAAATAAATCATAAGTTTAAAGATACATTGGGCTATAATGGTATGAATTTATACATTAAATCATAAACGTTGCATATTTAACTATTTTTTGAAAGCACAAATAACACAATTTTAAAAGTTTTTATGTGATTTTGTGACAGTTATTAATTGACATTTGTTTCTTTCCGTCCCGATGTGTGAAAATAAAATGGCGTGATGCCGAGCACATACACTGACAATTTAATTGCTTTCTGGATTATTGTTCCAATTGTTTTCCAATTGATTGAAATAATTATAAAAAATATTTATCAAGTGTATAAAGCAAGCAAATTCATGTAAGATAGGTTATCTCCAGAAGGTTTTTTTCTCTGTATCATTTTATTATCAGCTATCAAACGGTTCTCCATTGCATTAACAACACGACTCTGCATTTACTTTTTAGTATTTTATAAAATAAATCATGACCACCTTATTAATTTTTTTCGGTATCATATTATCGCCCACTTAAAAAATGGTCGTTTTTTTTTAAAGTCCTCCTTTTAATAATTGGTCCTCTGTAAAAAATCAATTTGTCACTTTTTTTCTGTTGACAGATTCAATCAACAAAAATTCGCAGAATAAAAAAAAATGGAAAGACTGAACTGAATGGTTAGAAACATTTTATAAAGATATAACAACTATGCCTGCCGACCTTGAGATAAAAGTGAAAGTTCAAAGAAGCATAGTAAAGGTTAAGTCATTCGGGAAACATGAACGCTATGATGAACAAAGAAATGCATTTTTGGAAAGTCCTTTTGAGTGGCCATTGAAAAAGACGTCATCTATTACAACATAACCATGCCAGACTGCGAGTGCATCAGTATTTCATCAAGAAGCAATAGGTCTAACTCTTGATAAATAATCCAAAGTACTGTCAGAATCAAGAAAATAATTAAAACAAATATCTGCTATCAAGCCGACTACTAAGTATATGCGGGTTAAAAGAAAACAATGAGCAGTTATCTGGAATGAACGAATTGCTCCAATCAGAAGCGAAGCATAGTAAAAAAATAGATTATATTATCATTAAACAAAACGTGCAAATTAGTAAAAAGCATACCTGAAATTAAATCGAAAACGTGTGATGAAATATTCGCATATAAAGAGAAATAGATTTAGAAAATGACTGGATGGGCGGCATCGTAGATGACAACAAAGTAGTTTTGATGTTTGATGACAATAAACAGGCATTTAAACCAATTGTTCGAAAATGTGTCTACATTCTGTTAAGAGTTAAATGTATCAACGGGAAATGTGGGCAAGGCAATGAAAGTTTGTTTGAATATGGTTGGGTTGAAACCTTCACGCATTCCAATCAAATCAACCGTAGCGTCAATGAATGTGCAAAGGCTTATATTAGCACAAAATCAATTGGCAGATAAATATGTTGAGGAAGAAAACACGTGTGCATTGAGTGATGAGACATCTAAATATAGAACCAAGTACCAAGGGTACCATTCAAGAGATATTGGCGGGCGTTATTGGGTTCTTGCTCTTAGAGAAATTCCCACCAAATCTTGCGAAGACACTCTTAAAGTATTTAAAGAAACACCGAATGATATAGATGTGTGTAGTCAAAAACCTAGCAGCGAAGCATCCTATCAATTCCTTGTGAATACAGTGTCGACAACGCCGACAAGGCAGCAACTGAACACAAATACCATAGGTTGTTAGAGGATTACCGAAGGGAACTCCTTCCAAGCACCTTCGACCATTATAACTCGGTAAAGTATGAAAAGAAAGCATCTGTTGCAATTCATCCAATTTCTTACATTGGTTTCTACTGCAACTAATGAGTTTGTGAAAGGTACGATGCTAGTTTCGTTTGTGAAACTACATATATAAACAAAAATGCCATCTACGAGCCATTGGTTGAGCCTTGGAAGCATGATGGATTGGTCGAAACTATATTATAGGTTCTCCTTCCTGTTTTGGTGGCAAAGACAGCACGTCACCAGTTTAAAAAGCATATCGAAGAATGTGCACACACCCAATTGGAAGGCGAAGACGATCACACAAAAAACGAACTTAAGCCGTGCCCAAACATAATAAATTTGCAGAGAGTGTCTTTGGCCATATAGTATATTTACGTAATTGATGTAGTGGTTGCCATCACATTGTAGGCCTACATACCGAACCGGCATCACTAACTATAACCTTAGGTATAGCTATAGTTGGAATACTACCAGGAAGGCCAGAGCCCCTTTGGTACATATTATTGATATTTTGCAGATGGCTGGCGGTGTGTGCCCAGAAAGTGGTTTATTTTTCGCTCACGTAGATCGGCACTTATACGAGAGCCACATGTGGAACGAGGCCGTTCTTGAGTGTCCCGAGTGTGGGCACCATGAGTGCCGTTTGGACAGCATGCGGCGACACATTGCTGGCAGGCATGGGCCGAGCGACCCTAGTGCTCCGCGACCTCCCCGTTTGGGTGTCTCTGAGCTCCAGCAGGAGGTTCCACGCTTCCAGTGGTTGGGCAGGTGTTCCGTATCTGGTTGCGAGTTCAAGGCGGCGAACCAGCCGCATTTGGTACGCCACCAGCGGTTGGCACATAGACGTCTCATCAATGCCGGACTACCGCTGGCCCCCGTCACGACCTCAACGGTTTCGACGACCGTAACCACATCTTCGACTACGACAGTGACTACGACCGTGGCGGCATCAGCAATGAGCGTGGTGACCGTTAGCACCACATCCAGCACGGTTCTCCTGAGGCCGTAGGATGTCACGATGGCTTTACCTGCTAGAGCGACCCGTAGGGTAGAGGACCGGCCCGTCATCGAATGCCGCAATGTCAGGATACTTCGGGGCATTCCCTTCTTTGAGGGGGAGGACGTTTCGAAAAGGGAGCCCGTTACGAGTGCCTCAGAGGAGTTACGGCCGATGGACGTGAGGCCAAAACTGCAGTTGCTAGGCCCCGGAGCGCTACAAATGAGAGGAGACGTTCCGCGACGACAACAAGCCAGCGGGACTCAGTATGCCCTAATCGAACATCAAACCGTTATTGGCGACGAGTGAGAAGCCCGTGGGGCCTGCGGCGAAGCCCGTTGGGACCGTCGAGAAGCCCATACGGCCCGTGGAAAAGCTCATTTGGAAACCAAGGACCGTGTCAGGCCACTTATACTTCCACGACGACGGCAGCTGGGCGGGCAAAGTTATGCTGGTGGCCTGTCTCTTTGATGGGAGGTACCGTTTGGTCGAGGCGAGAGGTGACGCATGTATCGATGTCATGGTTGTTGGATCGCCGAAATAGATTCTGTAAGATGAGGATTCGGGCGGGTTATTATTAGGGGATAGGTCTCGAGTGTACACTTTGAGATATATTTTTAAACAAAAGTTACCCCAAACAAGCCCTTCGGATAGTTTGGTTGTAGATTGTAGATTTGGTTGTAGAGGTTGTAGATGCCTTTTGGGTGTATTTTGACGTATTATGGGGCCGTCGTAAAGTCTATTTGGGGTATTTAAGATGTTTTTCATACGTTTATTCAAGACTGTGTTCATTATAATGGGTTAATATAGGTGGGTTAAATTGGTAAGCTGTTTGTGGGTAGGGTATTGGGGTGTTCTCGTTAATTTGGTAAATTTTGTTCAGGTATTATTCGCATTTAGTAGAGATAGAGGGTTTTTGGGTTGGTATTAGTCGATTTACGAGGGAAGGTGAGAATCGGGTTATTTTCGTGTTTTATGTATATTTATTTTTGTGATAATAGCGTCTTATGCATTTATAATGTTGGTGCTCGATATTCCGTAGGTTGCTATATTTTTCCATTTACTGTAGTTAGATTAATTATTCATATAATATTTACTATATTTCTATTTACGTTGATTACATAATTTTCTTGATTTTTGTATTTTATAAGGTGCTGATGGATTTCCGGAGGGCTGGGCTGGTCGACGTGCTGTCCAGACGTCCGTCGGGCTGTGTGTCTTCAGTGGGCTGTCGTCGATCTGCCTGGTCCGCCGGGAATGACGTCTTAGCGGTATCCTCGTCTCTGGGTGAGTATTTGTTATATTAGTTAAGTAGTTTTCGTAGTTATTGGGTTGAATTATTTGGGTTGAATTTGTCTGTAAGAGGGTAGGGGTTGGCTCCGAGGTTATAAAATTTAGTGTATGTCGTGCTAGTTAAGTATGAGTTCTGATAAGGTATAGTCGGGTTCGTTAGATTGCTAGTTTTAACTGATATGTGGGTTTCTATGTTCGAGACGGAGCTCGAGTTTTTTTAATGGGAAGGGGGAGCAGTGTAACGGTTATGATGTATTCGCGAACACTCTGATAATTTGGTCATGTGACTCTCTCTCTCTCTCTCTCTCTTCCCTTTAGATTTTGATAGTGAAGTAGTGGGATTGTGAATTTGTGAATATCTACGGTATGTTAAGCCATCGGGGTTAATTATTATATGTATTCGATAGAACTATGATAAGTCAATAAAGCGACGTTATAATTTGAACTGGACTATTATTATTAGTTTTAAAAACTGACTTTAAATAGGCCGCGCTACCAGGCCAATTCTAGACCTGTTTAGAGGTCTAGTGCCACACTGGTTTACAATATGTGCACACTCTCCCAGGAAGAGGGAACAATGAGAAGGGAACTGTTATTGTTCGGTTCCCTAATAGCCTAGCTAGAGACGGATTTTTATAAATTTTGACATATATCAGACGGACAGAATGTAAATCTGTACTCGTAACTCGTCTATGTCATGACAGGCGATAATACAAGAAAATTCAAACAAATAATTAATTCAATAATGACATGCAAATATAAAGACGATGAGCGTTTGGTTGTGTCCTTAATCGTGTCTTGATATGTATATTTTGACGAATGACGTTTTACATGACTACAAGTTTTTCGAAATAGTTCTTCTAAACGCATGGCTATTTATGCAGAAGATTACACAAGAATTATCAGCTATCATCCCCAAAAGTAATTTTCTTTACCAATCATTCTGCAATGAAGTCTTTAACTCTGACCTGATTAATTGGTAAGATAATGCTTTTCAAAGTCCATCAAAACAAATATAAAACCTTTAAAGATTATATACATCGCCAAATGTTTATCAATGCATATTCTATATTCCAATGTAAGAAAAAAAGACTTATATTTGTGATAATTGACAACAAAATTGGAAAATGTTGTATAACTCATTTTTCATAGCACAATTGAGTTATTGTTGTGAGATTTGGTTTAGTACATTTAAAACAAACTTGGAAATTGTACTTTTGCAAAAAGGTGTTTAAGAATTATCTATGAAGGCGATCTGTGTTACCACACGAGTGGTCTATTTAGGGACATGTTTAGTCTTAAATTCCTTGATCTTGTAAAGTTTAAAGGGTTACAAATTGTTTTTAAAGCTAACCATAACTAGTAACCTAAAAATCTTCAAGCTTATTTTACATTGAACAGTACAGTAACTACTATTCATTATGATATGAGGTCGGGTGATAAATTTCAAATTCAATATGCCAGAACAAGTCTTAAATCTAAATTAGTGTCAATAGTTGGACATAAATGGTGGACTCATTTAACCGAACATGTGTGTGTTAGTTTGAATATATTCATGTTGGTTTGAAGAAAGAAACGACGCCGAAAAAACATAGGGTGATGTTTTTATGTAATATGTATACATTATATTAATTAAATGTCAAATTCGACAAAGAATTATATACCGAGATTTAACCCATGAAAGGCAATAAACGACCAATAAATACATGTATCTGAAAATAAACTTGACGAATACTGAATCGTTGTTGTATGGAAAAGCGACAATGTCTTAAGTGTGAATGAAACGTTTGTTCCTTCGTTTGCAAATTGTAAAAAAAACATGAGATTAAAACTTTACATTGATTATATAATTCTACTTTCCCTATGCAAGTCATAATGTTTTACAATTAAAACAAATGTATCATTGTCATTGTATCATTTGTTATCAATATAAAGATCTTGGTTTTTATAAAAAAGAGCAGCCACAAACAGACCACTGAGCAGAATCATACAGGAAACCAGCCAGAGGAGAGCCAGGCCACTATGCAGAAATTGATCATTCAAAACCACAATGAAGCTAATTAATAGTAATTATGTGTAAAAAAAAAGTAACAAGACTATTTATACTACTACTTTATAGATTGGATTAAGCAGATCAGACCATATCTAGTGGAGAGCGACGCAAAAATGATAGTACATGCTCTAGTCATTTCGAGACTGGACTACTGCAACAGCGTCCACCATGGTCTACCAAATCACATGATTTATAGTCTACAGCTAGTGATGATGCTGCCCGTGTGTAAATAGGATTGGGCGTAATCGCGACATCAGTATAACAAATATCCTGAAAGATCTACACTGGTTACCAATAGAGGAACGGTCGTAATTTTAGATTCTGACACTAGTTTTAAGGAGGATTCTGCTCCAAAATATTTAGTCGACCTTGTAACATTGCGACCTCAGCCCGCCCGCCCCCTCCGTTGATTCGACAATCACCAACTCCTTGTACCGCGCAGCAAAAACCGATATGGCGAACGTTCCGTTTCTGGTCCTTCCCTTTGGAACTCACTTCCCCATTCTATCAGAAACAGTGCTAGTCTCGATTCGTTTAAGCGTTCTTTGAAAACATTTTTATTCAAACCGTATCATAAATGCTAGTCATTTTTAGTAATGTATTTTACAATGTTCTGATATACTTGTTTAAATACCACTGTAAGCATTGTTATTATAAAATAACAGCTATTAGTATTATCATTATGTACTCTAATATTGCTTTTTAGTAATATGTTGTCATTAAGTGCCCTTATATAAGTTTATATTCCACAATTCACCGCTAAAAGTATCGTTGTTATGTTTGTTTTTGTCGTAACGTGTCGCAACTATGTTGTATCATCATTTTGTTAATTTTATGTTGTATTGTATTTCTATTGTCCGCTTAGAACAAATAAGCAGTATATAAATGATGCTAAATAGATAAAATGAAAACGTTGAGAACAAGCATTTCAAAATGCAAAGCCTACAAACTGCAATAACATTGATGATTCAAGGTGCTTACATGGGCAGTTTAGATTTGTCGCAGGCCTACTTCTGTTTAGGCATATTCAAAACCCATAGAAAATATTTAGGATTTTCTACAAGGTACACACGAGTTTTAATGCCCTCTAAATAGTTTGTTGCTCGACACCGAAACAAAAAAATGACTGAAAGGCGCGCAACAAAGCAAGACCTGTTGTCTAGGCTTAATGAAGTTTTCCAAGAAAGGACCCGGCACCAATCTATGCCCATTACTCAAAAGCGGCACCGCATCGATGAACCAATCATAGCCGTTTGCCCCTGTCAAACATCAATTGGAAGTTCCCCAACACCAAGTGGAAATTCCCCAGCACCAAGTGGAAATTCCCCAGCCTCCACCCGATGAGCCGATGATTCATTCGGTGTGGCACGTGATCCACATGTGACCTGGGCCCATATGTATGAACAATCTTACATGTCTGAGTGCACTTACATTCCAAGTTCGACACCGATATCCCGGTTAATACATCGAACTTTCGATTGAAATACTCTAAATAGCTTGAATTCACTTTGAAAATTACGATAACTACTGTTTGATTACAAAAATCTAGCCATGTATTAAGATTTAACTTACTGACTTAGAATGTAAGTGCACTCAGACATGTAAGATTTTTCATGCATATGGGCCCTGGTTACTTGATGTACGTCACATCCTCTTATTATGACGACAAACGACAAATGGACCAATCAGGAAACGGCATTTCAACGACAAACGCTTTCGTTCGCGTACTCGCGCAATTGAGTGTACAAACACATGAGACGCTCAACAACAATCCAGTGTATTGTTATTTTTTCCTTTTCCTGCCTTTTTGGACGGGGATAACCAGTTAGAAGGCTCACAAACCGATAAAATTGTCAAGGTGGTGCAAGCGGATACAGCTCAACAACATTTGATCAAAAGGCCGCCAGTTCCGGTCGCTGTTGTAGACTGGCACAATACGTTTATTTCGTGTCCCTTGCCATACAATATGACGAGGAATGAGCTTATCAAACGAGGAGAAGTGCATCTAGCCTTCTCAAATCGACCGAATAAACATACGTCGGTTACCTTGGTGCCTGTTGTAGTTCAAGAGAAACCAAATAAGTATATTTCGGATTTTGGTGTATGCATCTCGGGTACAGGAATCTACGGTCATCTCAACGACACCACAATGATCAACTGGTTCATTGAATGGATCGAAACCAACCGGCTCGCGGGAGTGACCCACTTTTATTTATCCAACACAAGCGCAACAATGGACGCCGGTGTTGAACGCAGGTTTGATTATTATGAGAATAAGGGTATTGTGCGGATAAGCCAGCACCCGCCATCTATGCGGGATATGAGTAAGCCTATACTGGTTGGTAAGGCGACAGACAAATTGAATATGGATCGGGTGCCGTATATTCCCTCTCATAACGCGCGTATTGACTGCATGTACCGTAACATATATCGGCATCGCTTTATTGTGCTTATTGATATCGATAAAATTAAAATACCCGAAAACGACTGGGTTGACACCCTTACCCAAATGCTCAGCAACGTGTATGCACTACCCGCTCAAGACGGTGCGGAACTACCTTCCATCTCAATTCGCAGTCGCGTCTATACCGCCGCCGCAATCGCTAATCACTCATCCAAGCGACGGCGACGAAAACGCAGACGCTGTTCCTGCACCACCCTCAATGTAAAAGAACACAGTGTATGCGCAAATGAAGACACGCAATGTCAACAAAAGCATTCTCGATCCAAGCAAATGTCTCTTGTGGGGCATGGAGATCTGTTCGGCGCCTCTTAATCGCAAAAGTGACAAAGCACATGATGGAAATGTTTTTTGTGCATCACTATAGACGCAGCTATCCAGCCAAGTATGATAGGCTTGGGATGGTCAAAAGTGGGTTCGTGGCGGATAAACGCGTTGGGAAATATTTTGCGCGCCTCAGGACGCAGGTTCGGCATGTATTGGATAGCATTAAGGTGTTATTTCGTAGCACATCTATCACTGTTTATTTCGTTCTTATTTTGTACGATGACTAACGTGAGTAAAATAGTGACTTGAACTTAATTTTGGTATACAAATATATATATCTTATTTAACGTTACAACGAATAATACCTGAAGTCACGAGTCCGATGTACCCTGAATTCCCTCACATACTGTGTCAGATAAGTGTCCTTATTTATAAAGATAAAATTATGATACCAGAAAAGTGCACATCTTCAACGAGAATGTCCACGAAACTTTGTCGACCCGGAAAACGCATCTTTTGTGGTCTAGGAATCTGTTCGACGCCCCTGATAGATAATGAAAGGCCGGCAAGGTCAAAGAAGGGTTCGTGTCGGATAAACGCGTTGGGAAATTTTTTTTTGCGCGCCTTTTAGGTCCCGGCGTCCGTAGGACGTTATTCGAACGTCCGATTCGGACGCGACATCGATGCGGCGTCTTTTCGACGTCCGCGACTAGTAGGGACATCCGGAGTACTTGCATGAGGGCACAAATTGGGTCGTGGACGTCTTGCCGAGTGGGAGGGCTCAGGTTCGGCAAGTGTTGAATAGTATTCAGGTGTAATGTTGGCGCATATCTATTCAAATGGATTCGTTTCTCTTCATTGTTATTTAGTATAGTGCTTTATTCTGAATAGGAAACGGTTCCTCCGAAATTATTCAAAAACTGGAGCAAGAAATTAAATGTCTGGGGCAACAAAATGTGCAAAACAACATATTATCGCCGTTTGCCTCATATCGCCGTTTGTCGTTAATTGAAGCACTCCTGGACAAAGCAAAGGCAAATGATGACGATGAAAGTACATCTGCAGCAGATGTGTGGAAGCACGTCTATAATATACACCTGTGCCAGCGCATGCAGCCTCGCATACTTTATTTATGATAATACCCACTGTACCATACCGTTACAGCTGTCTTTCACCGACTAAAATTGAACCTACCTGTCTAAACCGTTAGCGTGCCCAATTTTGAGTTCCAAAGATGTAATTACGAAAAGCAAGGGTCTTTATAAAACGTTGACAAGATACCTACGACGAATACCATTCCAATTTCAACATTGCTCATAACATTGTGAACCGCGCATTACACCTTAAATTTGAGCCTTCAAATGCGAAACTGTTGACAGAAAAGCATATCAATCCCTAAATTAATAGAGTGTACCAAAAAATGCAAAACGTTGAGATCATTCATAAAATTGGTACAACATAACGTGGTTATCACAGTTAGAGACAAGTAGCTTAGAACTATATATAACACCATAATGTGTCAACCTATACCAAAATATTGTGACACAATAGTCATGTCAGCAAAGGTGATGAACGATTTGTCAATCATGCTTAGATACCTGAACAAGACTGTCCAAGGACAGTGTGCCACCGCTTGCAAGGTTTTTGAAATATAACATATATAGTATATGGGGCTGTAACTTTTTATTCGTAAAAAACATCATCGCAAAACTACACCTGCTAAAAGCGTTTATTTTCATAAGCATAACCTTTCTAAATATAATTGAAAGTGCTGATCATTACTCTTCAAATGACCCATGAAACCTCATCTTGTAACAACACAACCCCCTCCCCTCCCCTCCCCGCCCCACCCCTC